>BRDA01025771.1:0-14753 GCA_036984385.1 Crenuchus spilurus
AGCTGGATCAGGTGTGAGGGGAAACCCATCTCCAGCATGGTTATCCACAATTGGTCATGTTGTACCATGTCAAATGCCTTTGTGAAATCAATAAATAATAATAGTTTTAATGATACAAATCTTAATAATAATAATAATAATGTTAAATTAATGACAGAGCAAGATTAAAAGAAACATCTGTGACTAGACTATTTACATTGTGAGTTCGTTTTAAGCTTGTGTATGGTGGATGTTTGTCAGATACTGGACTGGAGAATATTTTTGGGACCAGGCAACCTGGAACTCCAGTGTGGTGCCCTTTGTGGTGGTGTTCTTGGATTCATGTATTTCCGTTACTACAGTGTAATGAAAAAAATAAGCTACATTCAGTGAACATGTTTATAGCTGTGCATGCATTAACTGATCCATCATGTTCAGTAAAATAAAATAGAAATAAGCATGTGCAATGTCCAACAGTATGAGAGTTTACAAAACTTCACTTCCACATTTAGATGTGTATACAGTTGATTGCAAACACTGCCATACCCCTTGTCAAATGACAGGTTTTGTTGATTTTCTAAGTGAAAATAAGTAGCATGCAAGTTGCACGTTACAGAGAACATTTACATTTTTTACAGTTTCTATTTTTTGTTTTGAAAAATAATACATACTGTATTAAAATGTACTAGTTTAAGTTCAATAAATAATGTTATTAAAATGTACAGAAGGTTGTTCTCTGCAGAAGAAGGGTTCACTTACACTGTATGGACACTTGTTCATGTATTGTTTTTTCAAAAATCAAGGGTATAAAACATTTTTTCCTGCTTTTGTTGGAATAACTGTCACCACTGTCCAGGAAAGGTTTTCTACTACATTTTAGAGGTTTGCTGTGGAGTTTTTTTTCCCATTTAGCAAGAGCATTCACCATCACATGATCACCCCCCACCTCATCCCCAGCTGCCCATCTCATCCCAAAGGTACTGGATGAACACAGTTTCACTGCTTCACAGCTCAGTGCTGGGGGGCTTTATACCCCTCTAGCTAATGCCTAGCATTAGGCATGTTGCCAATAGGTTCTTGCTTATCTGCTCCAAAGAGTCTTATTGTATTGGCAGTCCTTCTCTACAGGCACTAGACAAAATATGTGTATGCATTTGCACATCTGTGTCAGCAGTAGGTGCAACTTAAAGTAGCACAATGCATTCAATAGAAAGGATGTCCACAAACATTTGGACATATAATGTATTTCATGTAGAAAGCATGTAGTTTATTCAGGGGTGTCCAAATGTTTGTATTCAACAGTATATGTGTGTGATGGTGTTTTAATGTGTGTGTGTGTGTGTGTGTGTGTGTGTGTATAACACCAATGGCAAATCCTGTTGCAAAGGCATCTTGTTCCTGTCAGACAGCTCTTGGACAGCAGTGCTCAGAGTGGTGTTGTAATGCGGGGAGTCAGAGGCCCACAGCAAGCACACACACACGTTAAACCCCAACAAATCTGTGACAAGTCAATCCTGCAGGCTCACATTTACCACCAGTTCTCTCCCCAGGCTCTGACTGACATCAGAGAGGGAATGAGAAGAACTGTGTGATTAGAAGGATCAGTCATACGGTAGAGAGGGAGGAGAAGAAAAGGGGTGAAGGCCATTAGTGCCCCTTTTACCTCAAAGGAAAAACAATATTCTGACATTAACAGAAGAAAAATGTCAGGAACAGAAGCACATTGCCTAAAAACACATTCATAAATGTAGAAACAGTATATATATACAAATATTATATTTGTCTATTTCAGTGTAATACTATATATATAAAATACATAAATATCATATGTTTAATATATGTATGTGTTTATTCAGAGACTATGTTTATTTTGTTATTCCTGTCCATATGCACTGCCATTTATTTATTCATTTATTTCCATATTTATTTCTATTTTTGAGCCCAAAACCTGCTTTAATCCACCCACTAAATCCAAACAGAAGACAAGATGAGCATGACTGTGTTGCAAATGTCAGCATAGTTTTCCCTTATCCGTTTATGTTTATCAAAGTAGTGCATATTTGCATGTTGCATTATTGAAGGGTTTTGCAATCTACTTATGAATGTGAAATTAGATGGCCATGCAATTGTTTGAGGCATTTGGAAAATCTTTCTCTAGTGTAGACTTATAGCGCTCTCCAGAATTATTATTAACACCACTGATACAGATGAGCAGTAAGAGCTAACAAATGTTGATCTCACACTGAAAATTCAGTGAGGATAATTATTCAAAATATTAAATAAATAATAAAAAGTAAAAAAAAAAAAACCTCAATAATAAATGTCACAATCCATGGTAACACACTTTTAAGAAGATGCTATCTATTTATTATTTTAATTAAGCATATAAATTACAAGTAATATATTTCATCATTTACTGTTTAATCTCTAGGTGCATCCATGACTTCCTATTACATCCTAAATCATTAAGTCTCAAAACTTGAAAGACTTGCAAGAAGTTCATAAAATGAACCTTGTGTTATGGTGAGGACTTACTGTAGTGACCAACATAACAAAACTAAAATCAAGTCAAGTCAAGAGGCTTTTATTGTCATTACATCTGAGTACAGGTACACAGTGCAATGAAATTACGTTACATTACATAGTGCAACATGCAATGACAGTATAGTAAACAACAAAGTGCTAAGGTGCAACAGGACAACAGAGGACTAAACACTACAATAAATACAATAAATATAGCAGACAAACTTAACAGACAGGACAAGACAGTGCAGTACCGATGCGGTACAATGGAATGCCCGTGGCGCGGATAAGGTGCAAGAGATATGTAACATACTGTAACATATAGATGTGCATGCTAACAGCAGTTACTGAGGTAGAGAGTTTATGGTTTGTAGTTTTTGGGTGAGCAGCAAATATTGCTGATAGGATGGGGATGTTAGTGTGGGGGTAATTATGTAATGTAGCTTTTTAACTTTATTCAATTTTATACATTATTTGTATTGTATGTTCCTTAAAATTGATTTTTTAAAGTTTTTGTTACTTTTTAGTGACATTAGGTCAAAAATATTTTCAGTCTTTGAGAATAAATATCAAATAGAATGGTCTGCTATATTAGTATTAGCATACAAAGTCTAATATATTTGAATTGAACATGAACACAAAGTGTCATTTCAAAAAAATATTAGTTATAAGCATCATGGTACAGGCATACAGAAAATATTGAATATATAAAAAAAACAATATTTTGCTAACTTTATATATATATATATACAGATATACTTTAATGATCCCTTTCAGGAAATTCAGGAAATACACTGCTCAAAAAAATAAAGGGAACACTAAAATAGCATGAACTAGATCTCATTAAATAAAATATTCCAGTTGAAAAGCTTTATTTACTACATAGTGGAATGTGTTGAGAACAAAATAACATAAAAATTATCAATGTAAATTAAAATTATTACCCCTTGGAGGTCTGGATTTGGAATCATGCTCAAAATCTCATACCACCCTCATGGAGTCTGTTTCTGACAGTTTGAGCAGACACATGGATATTAGTGACCTGCTGGAGTTCGTTTTGCAGGGCTCTGGCTCTGCTCCTCCTGTTCCTCTTGCACAGAGGAGGTAGTGGTCCTGCTGCTGGGTTGTTGCCCTCCTACGGTCCCCTCCATGTCTCCTGGTGTACTGGCCTATCTCCTGGTATCTGCTCTGGACACTGTGCTGACAGACACAGCAAATCTTCTTTCATCATCTAGCATTGATATGCCATCCTGGATGAGCTGCACTACCTGAGCAACTTCTGTGGGTTGTAGACATCACCTCATGTTACCTCTATGGTGAGAGAACTGACAAAATGCAAAAGTGACCAAAACATCAGCCAGAAAGGATGAGAACAGAGAAAAGGTCTGTGCTCACCACCTGTAGAACCACTCCTGTATAGGGGTTGTCTTGCTAATTGCCTCTCATTTCTACCTGGTGTCTGCTCCATTTGCACAACAGCAGGTAAAATTGACTCACAATCAGTGTTGCTTCCTAACTGGACAGGTTGGTTTCACAGAAGTGTGATTGACACAATTACATTGTGTTGTTTAAGTGTTCCCTTTATTTTTTTGAGCAGTATATATATATATATATGTGTGTGTGTGTGTGTGTGTGTGTGTGTGTCTGTGTGTGTGTGTGTGTGTGTGTGTGTGTGTTGTAAAATTTAATTTTAACTTAAAATATTAATTTATTGTGGGAAAATAAAAAAGTTATCACGCAAATAAAGTACTGCCTGTATTTTGTGGCAAAAAAGTTTAACTTACTTCTGAAAATTCAGCTCTGTGTTTTAAAATTGCCCACAGTTGCAGAACCACCCAAAGCCACAAATGAAAACACTTAGAGTTGGCTTGACATCACTGGAACATTGATTTTCTGTTTTTCGATTAAATCAAATCAGAGCCTTTGATGGCAAACACCAGAGGTGAGTTTGGCATAAACAGAGTCATAAAGTATCCAGAAACGAACCTAATCCTCACTGTGAAGTATGGTGGGGTCTGGCCTCAAACTTATCTTGCATTACCTGCCTTATGTGCTTACCAATAATTGATCATTATATATATATATATTATCCTTATATATTTACTGACCTAGTGTGTATGGTTGACATTCATATCCAAAGCTTGCTTTATATCATTTTTGTATAAATATATTTATGGCTTCAAGTTTGCATAAGACAGTTTCAGGTTGATTTTCTTAATGCAGTGGCAGACTTTGATAAGTGACAATGATTAGCCCATGTGGCTAAGTCGACTATGTAGCGTGATGGCCTGAGAGTTCAGTGGTCAAGCACATTCAGCAATGGTTTCCTCCATTGACCTTTACACACTGAGATTTCCCTTGACTCTCTGAATCTTGTCATAATATGAACTGTAGATTGTGAAAGACATGTATGTTTTGCCATCTTCCTCTGAGAATCATTGTCTTTGACAGTTCTCTCAAAAAGTTTGGTCCAAAGTGGTGAACCACGACCCATCCTTGCTTGCAAAAACTAAGCTTTTGTTGGCTGCTCTTTTTATACTGAATCTTGTTTACTTTAAATTGAAACTGCTAATTGTTTCAGAACAGTGTTTTTTGTTTTCAATCTTATTTTGCTTCTGTCCCAACTTTTCTGAGTGTGTTGTAGACATCAAATTTTTATTTAACATATACCCAGTGAGGGGGTAGGAGACTAACCGTGACCCTGATAAAGATTAAGCGGGTGTGATAATGGATGGATGGATGTATAATTCAGTTCTTTACTGAAAACTCAGATATTTTCTTTGTCATTTTATTGGTTAAATAAAGGTTTGACTGAATTAACAGACTACAAATTGTAGTTTTTATTGCATTTTTAGAAAGTGTCCCAACCTTTCTGGAAATGGGGCTTGTGCATTGAAGGAAAAGTTCTTTTTTAACACCTAATTACACCTAATAAAATGTAGTGCAGTACAGAATCACTTTTAAAATGTAATAGTGTGTAAAAGTGTGGGTTTCTTTTTCAATGTATGCCTTCCTAAGAGTGAATTGTATTATATCAAGTACGTGTTCAAGTACAGTTTTTGTCAACCAGCTTGTCAACCATTTAACATCTCTCCTTCACCAATGCATGATCTCAGATCCTGAATTATAACAAATCAATAAAACACAAAAAGAGACATGTCAATAGACTCTGAAGAAGAGGAGAATGTTTTAAGAGAAGCATTTTCTTTGGGTGGATCAATGGTGAAGACAAACCTGACTTATTTTGTGCACAACCATTCAAACGCAATGCTTGTTCAAAGCAAGTACACCAAAATTAACCTTCACATCAAATTGGATGTGTTTTAACACTTCGAGAACACAGGAAGAAATGAGATGTGTTCTTTGTATAGTGACAATGAATTTTCTTTAAAGACATAAGGGCTTCTTTAAGTGGGGGAAGCTAATGGTGGTTCTGCACTGGCATAAATGCGATACACTTGAATAAGCATAACAGCTTATAAACAGTCAGACTTTCAGCTAATAGTAGTGCTGTACAGTACAGTAGAGTACAGTAACTGGGTCTTCTTACAGATTTGGTGCACCATATATTTTCTTTTCCATGAAAGGAGAAACAGTTCAACCACCAACGTGATGTGCATTGTTTGGAATGTGATGTGCAACATGCTGAAGAGTGAAACTTTTTAAGCAGCATCACATTATGTCAGGTTCATTATTGATGTGAAAATTAGTAATATATACAGTTGCATTCAAAAGTTTGGATACCCCTGGCCAGAAAGAATAAGTAGGACAAGTTTACCTCTACAGCATTTCAGAAATTTCAGAATTTAATACATTCCATAGATATAAAACAATAGCCAACTTTTTTTCCTGGAAATGTTAAACTCAATAAAGTAAGTGTGCATTGCCATGTGTAGAACTTTCAGAAGTGTCTCTGTATAGTCATTTTAAAATAAATAAACATGTAGTCTATCCAGTAGTGAAATCTACATATGACTGCTTGCTAAACTTAAATCAGTACAATTCTACAGGATTCAAGCTCAGTGCACAATTCAAGCTGCCTGAGTTTATAGACATTACTTAAAGGACAACATATATATGAGTGAATTACCTACATTTGAGTGGTTTAGTCACATGTCACAGTCTTTTTCATAGCCAGCTTGCCACATCAGAAGCTGTTAGCTTTACAGTATTAGTCTAAATTCTAATATGCTGTGACAGCAAGTTCAAGACACCATGGCTAACATCATTTTTACAATCTGCTTGTTTATATTATCTTGATATAATACTGTCTCCCTGTACCTGTTTTCATTCAACAGTATAGTTTATTATAATTATAATATTATAGTAAACACTATGTATTTTATGGCATGTTTATGTATATTTGTTTTTTGATAAAATGTTGGTTCCTATTTATTTCTGTGGGCCGAATGGACTCATCCAGTGCTTATCAGATGTATGCTCATACTCGTTTGTTTGGACTTCTCATGTTACACCACCGAATGGCCTCGTCTGAGCAGAGCCAAATGTTTTGTAAAACAGGGTAACAGAAAAAAAGGCTCCTCCCCAATGTGAGTGGTTGGAGAGGAGAGAGCCAGGAGGCAATCTTCTGTTACTTGCTTGTGTGCCAGCATGGGCTGCGTGGCTCAGCCTGGGCATCTGGCCCCCTCTCCCACTGAAAACATGTCCTGCCAGCTTCCTCTGTCGCCTTTCTCTGCGAATCCTTCTATCTGTCCAGTGCAATCACATGTACCTATTTTCTTTACTCTTCTCCCAGTACTGTAGGAGAGTCTCTCTCTCTCTCTCTCTCTCTCTCTCTCTCTCTCTCTCTCTCTCTCTCTCCCTCCTATGGGGTGGATAATCTGTTTGTTTTCCTTTTCTTTTCATTCCTAAATCGAAACTAGCTCTCTAAATGTGCATTTTGAAAACCTTTTTCTTCTTATCTTATGGTCTCTGCCCTCTTTTCATGATCATGAAAAAGGGTATCTATTTTTGATATTTTTAGTATTTCAGTTCTTGATTTGCCACCCTAATATATACATGTATGTGTATGTATATATATGTGTGTGTGTGTGTGTGTAGGTGTGTGTGTGTGTGTGTAGGTGTGTGTGCGTGTGTGTGTAATTTCATTTTATTTTTCTATTTAATTTTTACTATTTGCAGAGTGAAAATGCCAGTTGACATTAACACGTGTGCAATGACTAGACTAAACAATAAAATTTGTTTACATTGACTTGTATGAGTAAAAAAATAATTAACAGCATTCTTTCCTTCTCCTGTAAAGTTGCCATTTCAGAGATTATTTCAACAGTCATGATCTGCAACTTTCTTCTTGAAAGTAAAAGTAGAACAATAAAACCCATTTAAGTCACACAATTGGGCCAAAGGACCATGTTGTAGTTTTGATGGTTCATTTATATGATTACATTAAGGACAAAAAATAACATTTTTTTGACAGTAAAGGATGTAATAAATGCTGTGATTAATGACTGAACATATCAGTATATATAATGTCTCTTAGTGTGCTCTCCACTGCATTACATTATTCTTGCATTACATGTAATGCAATGTAATGTTCATGCCATAATCAGTGAAGCTTTGATGTTCATCACAGTGAATTAGCATTCAGAGGAAAGAAGATATTCAGATAATCTGGAGTAACCAACAAATAAATAAACTTCATGTTTATGTTCAGTAGTGTAAGGATGAAAAACATAGTTAGGATAAGTTTGAGATCACATGGATGTTCAGGATTAGAGTGGGATACGGTTCATGGTCAGAATGATCTAGAATTTGGAAAATGGGTATGGAATTTTTTTGTCTGTGAAAGGCCTGGGACCCAAATCAGAGATTTAAGATCTTGATCTCCCAGCTATTTATATTCACTACAGATTAAGGCTCTGAACTACTTCTGTTGCTTTCTCATTCTCATGGGCAGGTTTGAAGGTAATATCTACTTTCTGTGTGAATCAGCAAGTCATTAATGTGCGTCATCATTATAAAACAAGAAAATCCATCCTGACAGAATGAAGACCCTAAACACTTAAGAAGGAGAGTTCTTTAGTAAAAGTAATGTATATATTTAGAGCCATGACATTAAAGCATCATTAGCTCACCCAAATTGTTCTTATGGTGAAATATCTCTATACATAAAGAATATTATATATATATATATATAGTTAGGGATAACAAAGTTAGGGTTAGCATATATAAAGTTAGGGATATTGGACTTTTTGGTGAAATTTATAGAAAACGTAAAAGGTTCACACTACAGTGATATCATGAAAGTAGAGCATTTAAGTAGAAGCCTGCAGTGATGATTTCCTCATCTCAAACAGTTTATTGAAACAAAAGCCAATAAGAATGGTGGGTAAACCTCAACAAAAAATGTCAATATCTTGAGCATCAATTACAGCTATATAACTACGTCTCATGCTGTTCACAAGTTGACTTATTGTCTGCTGAGGCATGGCATCTCACTGTTCTTGAAGGGCAGCCCTCAGGTCATTGAGATTCTGGGATACAAGTCTACACAGTGGCTCAGTTGATCCCATAGGTTTTCTATGGGATTCAGTTCTGGAGAAAGTGCAGGACACTCCATTTGAGGTACCCCAGTCTACAGCATGCGTTTCCTAATGATGGAGTCACGTGGCATTCTTCATCCAGTTCTTATATTGAAGCGGTCATCAGTGTGGGATGTGGCCAAAGGACATCCACTTCTTTGCCTTTCTGCGACTCTTCCAGTCTCTCTGTATCTCTGTAACCTGCTGATGACACTCTGTGACATCCTAAGCTCAGTGGTGTGAGGTACTGTTGCTCAATTATTAGGTGTCATTTTGGTGTCATGATGTCAAAATGTAAACAGCATGATGAGAAGACCTGTTAAATACCTATCAAACCAGGAAATTTTTTAGTCGATTCATGGATCAAACACCTGTTGTAAATTTTTCCTGTAAAATCCTTGTTAGAGAACAACAAGATGTGCAAAAAGTACTGAAACTCTGAACAGTCAGACATGTGTATTCAAAAGTTTAGAGAAGGTCACATTAATTCACTTGTAAATGTTAGAGCACATTTCAGGTTCATCTTGAAATTTCAACTCAAAGTCACAAAGGGCTCTGCTAACATTTCAAGTAAAAACAAAAACATTGGTTTTACTAACACTCTTTTTCACTGTTAACTATTAAGTGCTGCCTTGAAAAAATAAAGATATTTCATTTAAATAAGGAGATATTTCAAAAATAATTTAAACATGAAAAGGTTAATTAAAAATAAACTTTCATTTTATTAAAATATCATTTTTACATTGCAGAAAGCTCTCAAAGCTTGTATCATTTCAATTAGTTGAGTAGTCTGATTCAGTAGTTTACCTCTTTCCCAAACAACTTTGAAGGATGGTTTTGTCTGTGTGTAAATCCCCGTACATGATAAATAAATGCTAGATTTGTTGCACTTTTCTCCTTTAGCTGAAAGAGACTCCTGCTGTATTTATACCATCTTTATGGACATTCTGTCAACCAGCTGGGCACAGAATGAAAATATATAAAGCCTTAAGTGTTGGACCCAGTTCAGGACTAATTTGCAGTGGTTGAACTAAATTTGACCTGAAGTACTCTGACCTTCAGTGAGCTGAAGATGGCATGAGTACACTGGCAGGTCAAGTGGCAATCAAACTGAATTATTTTCTATGTTATTTTCTACCAGTACAGAAGAAAGCCTGGTAACCTTCTGATCTTCTGTTTGTATATCACTCACATAAGAGCAGTGCTGTACAAAATATTTCATCTAATAATATGGTTACATGAAAAGCCAAAATAACAGATATGATATACAGTGGAAACCAAAAGTTTGGGTGCTCCCAGTCAACATTTGTTACTGAGAGTCAAGTGAGGAAAGTGTGACCTGATATCTAAATGGCATGAAGTTAACACATTTCTTTAATATTTACACAAGATTACTTTTTCATGTCCATCTTTTACAGTTAAAAAATAAGGAAAAAGGTAGAAAACAAAAGATTGAGTACTCTACATTGTTAGTACTTAGTAACACCCTCTTTGGCATGTATCACAGCTTTCAAACAGTGCTTGCTTCCAGGTACAGGCCTTTTAGTTCTTCCATACAAAAGACAGATTCTTGGGTTGCCTTCCATGCACTGCTCTTCTGAGGGCCATCCACAGATTGTAGATGATGTTTAGGTGAGAGGACCATAGCAAAACCTTCACCTTGTAGCTCCAACTCACAGCCTGTTGTAAGGAATCCTGAGCAAAAAAAAAAAAAGAAACTCAAACAAGAATGGAAAGGCTATTATTTGGCTGCACAAAGCTGTGATACTGTGGTACATACTATGGGAAATTGATTTTATATCTATATTTGGATTATCTGGAGTGCGTACCAACTGTGAAATTAGACATCCCAGTCATTGCTTGTGAATGGTCTACTTGCAAAAGCATATAATTGAACAAGCTGTTCTGAATTGGGCTAAACTTACTACATACACACACATTACACTTTTATAGTGCTTTTCTAGACACCCAAGGACGCTTTTCAATTGACGCACTTCATATACATGCACACCGGCGAGAAGTGGCAGCCAATCGCGCACAGCGTAATCTCAACCGGAAGTGACCGTAAACCTGGAGGACTGCATCAAGCACTAGGGGATCACCCAGGACAGAGTGCCAACCATATCTGGGCATGTACATACATTCATACACAGACATACATACACCAGGGTAATTTTTAGCTAATTCACCTGATCTCCATGTTTTTGGACTGTGGGAGGAAACCGGAGTCCCCAGAGGAAACCCACGCAGACACGGGGAGAACATGGAAACTCTGCTCAGATGTGGACTCAAACCCAAGACCTCAGCGCTGAGAGGCGAACGTGCTAACCACTAAGCCACCGTGCCGCTCTATATAAATCCACCCCCAATCTTAGTAACTCCCCCTGCAGCTGGACAACTCAGCTACACCATGTTGTGATTGTGAGTTAGAGCGGAACAGAACCTGTACATGTGTAGTAACAACTTTGTGTGGAGTCAGCACACCTGAGGACTGTAATAAGAAAACTTTTACTAAAGGAGGGACTAATACTGACTATGAGTGACAATGTATACCAGAGAAATGTAAATATTTCTGTCTTTTGTGCAAAATTGAATTAATTTCCTGTTACCTTAGATGATGTCACAGTTACAGTGGCATGCATACATTTGTGCACCCCTGGTCAAAACATGGAACTGTAAACAGTTAAGCAAGTTGAAGATTAAATGATCTCCAAAAGGCATGAAGTTAAAGATGACACATACACAATGGAATCCTTCATTCCCAGCATTTTATGCAAAAAATGTTTATTTTCATCTTTTATACTTTCAAAATAAAAAAAGGAAAGAGGGCCTGAAGCAAAACTTTAGACACCCTGCATGGTTAGTACCTAGTAGCACCTCTTTGGCAAATATCACAGCTTGTAAATGTTGTAGCCAGCCAAGAATCTTTCAATTCCTGCTTGAGGGATTTTAATGAATTCTTCCCTTTTTCCTTGCAAAAGTCTTCCAGTTCTGTGAGATTCATGCGCCGTCTTGCATGGGCTGCATTTTTGGGGTCTATTCACAGATTTCAGTGATGTTCAGATCATGGAACTGTGAAGGCCACAATACAACCTTTTTGCACCTTTTGAGGTACATTTCATTTGTAAATTTAAGGTGTTAAAATGCACATTCGGGTTTCACATCACTGACCTGCCAAATCAAAGGAATCACTTTTATCATGTGACTTTTGCATGCATCTATCCCATTGAGCCACTAAGACATGCTACTGAACGTGTATATAGACTACTGGAAGTTTGTGAGTTTTTGCAAGTTTCTTGCAGTGAAAATTATACCAAGCACATCTGGAAACATCGTAGCTTGGACACTGTAGTTTGAAACTAATGTGGGAGTTTTGGGAAACAGTTGTACATCAAATGTTAGTTTAATAAAGAATCATACTTTGTTAGTTCAATGTTAGCTTATGTCATTGTTCCAAAAAACAAAATCACACAGCAAGCCCAGATCAGGGCTGTTTAGTGTAGGACTGTGTACTTAAGTACTGACAGTGTAGGATGCCTAAACTTTTTCCTTAGGCCCTTTACAAACACAGAAACTATTGTCATGTCATGTCATATGCCGTCATCGCTTCGCGATGGTAGGCTGCACAGACGAGTCACTTCTCTCCAATGCCATCTGTCTCTGGTTGCTTGTAGCAGGCTAGCACCTGATAATCCAGTCCATTTCTTGATGTTATCCATCCAGGTTATTCTTGGTCTTCTTCTTTCCTTGTTGTATTGCGCAATACGACCTTTGATGAGCCAGTAGTAAACTTCGCAATACCCACCCTGTCTCTCACAGTGGGTACCGCGGACCTTTTTATCCTGGGCGACGTCCGAGCCAGTATGACATTCTTAGTTTTTGACTTCATTTGTGCTCTGTGGGATAAATAGACTGACTAAGCATCCCAATCTCTTGTCAGCCCTGCAGTCGACTCGATGTTGTGCTAAGTTGCACCTAGCATACACCTCATCATGAAAAATCAACATTCAGTGTTATTAGCAGTAAAGCAACATAATACTTAAAGTTGTAAGAACCGTGCTGCAGCCCACAGTTCCAGGTCCTGTTGGATGGGGAGTGTGATCAATCTTTGTCTGGAACCTCCTCTTCGACCTTTCCATAAAGGGTGGCCCTACCAGGAGCATAGCTCCAGATGGTATCGCTCTTAGATTCAAAGGTTCTCTCAAGCTTCTCCACCACGGCAAGATAGCGATCTCAGGAGAAGGAAACTATTTGTATTAACTTATCAAATTATTACTTTCACCTTACTAAAGGCACTGAAATGTACTTTCACAGTTCTGTGCTTAATTACATGTTGAGTTATGGAGTGAATTTCATTCATGTTTGATTGTCATTCTGTGCAGGAAAGGACTTGTTTTTACTGGCATTTTAGTTTGTGCTTGAATTACAAATTATAATGCCATGGTATAAATGCAAAGCAAGCAAGACTGAACAAATTCAAATAACAGACACAAGTCACTGTTTCTGCTGAATTCCTGGTTGTTTCAATAAGCTTTGAGTGAACACTAATTAATATGAAATTACAGCATTGCTTCATTGTTGCTGCAGAAAGCTGTGCTTTCTAAGGGTTAATTAATTATGAAACATATTTACACATGAACAGAAAGCACTCATTTGTGCATCTGCCCTCAGCCCTTTCAATTCCCTCAGCAGGTTGTGGGCAATGCAACGTCTATGATGACCAGAATCAAACCAGAGTGCTGATGTCAATCAAATGAAACCTGAATATAAATCAGGTACTGGGCTGGCTCATACCTGTGACAGCTTATTGTGATTAGATTTTCCTCGCTCCCTGCCAGGCTATTACAAATTCATCTACTTTTCATTCCCAGCATTCCACATGACCTATGAATGCCACTAATGTATGGAATACTGTCCAGGCCACACAGGCATAATTGAATATTTGGGCACACATCTACACATTAACTTCCTGGATGACCCAGGAGGAATATTTATAAATGAGGGCTATGATTGAGTTGGTCAAGTTTCAAATAAGGGTTATATTTTTGGGGATAAGATTAGGCTCTTATAAAGGTAATGTGTCCTCTGTTCAACATTCTCATACTGCACAGTATTCTATGAGATTTTTGTTGAATCAAATTAGTAATTAATTCTTATGGAATAAAAAGTATATGTATGCAGTGATATACACCTTCAAGGGTGTGCATGCAGACATGACCAAAAGTAAATAAACTGTAATACAACATAGTAATACAATGTATAGGACAATCTATAACAGTGACATAAATGACAAAATAAGATTAAATAATAAGTACATTTGAAGTTCATTAGCTGATTACATAATTATAAAAACCATTGTGTATATAACACCCACAGCTTATCATAAACTATTATGACTTACTGTCAGTGATAAAGACTAGTTTTTCATTATATTGTCACATGAAATGTGACCTTGATGACATTCTTTCTGAGAAGAAAAAATTATAAATAAAAATCAACTTGAAGCATTAAGTACACACAGCATGTTTACTTTCCATTATAAGCTGTTATTGAAATGTAACAATAGCAAACTCTAAAGGTTCAGAAATTTAAAAGAAACCATTGACAATTCAACAACTATCCTGAAGGCCCTATTACTCAGATTTCCAAACCTTCTGCTCCAGAATGTAAGCAAACTAGTCACAGTTGTCAGCCTATTTCTTGGCTGTG
>BRDA01025773.1:0-12500 GCA_036984385.1 Crenuchus spilurus
GGTGTGAGTGTGTATAATGTATCAGTGCACAGTACAGGAGGAAGTGTTGATGGTGTGAGTGTGTATAATGTATCAGTGCACAGAAAACTTCTTAATGATTGTTTGGGTAAAGAAGCAAACAGGACACTGTGTAGTATGATAACATGGTCTCACGGGTCTTCACTTCCTGTCAATATACTGACAAAAACATAATGTTGTGATGAACTTATTTACATATTTCCACTTCTCTAGTCCCTGCCTGAGGAGGTGGTGAGCATCCAACATCCTGATGCTCCTGGACAGAATAAACAGGATAAATAAAAATAAAAAGGTTTAATTCTGAGATAAATGAGAGGATGATAAAGGTTATTTAACGTGACTTCAGTCCATTCTTAGACATAAAACCACAAAAGTTGATGCCGGGGTACTAAATCAACAAATTTCAGCTCTTTAACTGAGCAGAAGTGAAGTCTTTACCAGCTTAAAGGCTTGAACTCCACCAACAAAAAAACTGAGCACTTCACGTTTCCTCTGCGGCCTCCAAAACCTTTTAAATTGATTTAGTAAGTGCTTGTATGAAATTTGTAGTGACAATCCTGCAGTATTGTGGGCCAAGCAAACCAGAGAAATCACATGACGCCAGACGTCCTAATCCAATTCCAGAACAAGAACGTTATCAAGTGCCAACAAACACCCGAAGTGTTCCTCTCTCTTACAAACACAACGTGCCTTAATTAAACAATGAATCTGAGGAGGGTGTGAAAGCACGCGTATGAGAGGAGTGTGACGCGTGTAATTATGACAGTATGTGGTTTCGGCGACGAAGGCTTGTGCTCTCGGTGTGTTGCTAATAGGCGCAGAAAGGCCTTGCTTCTGATCTGCCAGCCATCAATGGGCCGTTAAGAGCCATGACTGCTGTTCCACATTATTACTTAACTAATTAGCCAACTGGCTGAGGCAGGCCACTGATGAGCTCCTTCACTTGTTAATGAAAATATGAGGCCTGCGGCTAATGACCTGAGAGCACAGGGCTGGGCAGCGAGCGGGCCAGAGAACAGGGGGTGGAGAGGATAGAGAGAGACGGTGGATAATGAGGGGAACTCCTCGTGGTTGGAATTTGTGTTCGATTACATGCGCGGAGTAGCAAACAGTGACAACATAGCATTTATAACTTAAATATTCCATTATTAGCATATACACGATCATTTCAGAAGATGACCACCCCTAGTGTGGAAAACCCTACTTACGAGCATCCCTACTAACGGGTATTCCAGGTAACGAGTTGAGATCTCGGAATATTTTTGTTCCAGGTAACGAGTAAAATTCCAAGTAATGAGTAGCGTAATTTCTTCAACTATGCCAAACCGCTAGGGGCGCAGCGGTCGTAGCATCCCCTAGATGCTAGCGTAGAAGAAGAGGTCAGTCATTACCTTTGACCGCTGTCCAGTGAAAGTGAAAGTGCTAGTGAAAGTGACACAAAGACAGCAAAAGGTAGTGAACAAGAAAGTTAGATACATTTTACTTTTACTTTTCATATGATAAGTGTAACCATGCCATACACGTACGCCCGTCCTCCTGTCCTCCTTAGCCGCCAGCCTACATGAGCACCGTCGTCGTCTCGTTTATGTTTTAAAAACCCATATAAACACATTATTTACATATTAAAGTATACTGTATATTGGCCAGCTGACACGGATTAATCAGTTTTACATGTATTCTTATGGGGAAAATGCATCCAGCTAACGAGCAAACCAGCTAACGAGCAAACCAGCTAACGAGCTCGGCTCCTGCACGGATTAAACTCGTAAGTAGGATTACTACTGTACAGATAAGTGAACACACCAGTCAGTGAACCGAGAATGGACATCTTGGACCTCCCAACAACATTAGTGGTGCCCCATTGGGCCACTGATACAAGAGGGGAACAATGACTCCAGTGAGTGGTACAGAGAACCACAGTGGACCTCTACAGTGATCAGGACCAATGAGGAAAGGGATCACCACTCTACAAAAACCATAACACAGATATAGATGAAGTAAAGAATAATACAGGCTTATTAACCCTTTGGAGTCGACAGACTCGCCTGCAGGAACAAAACCGAAATTCTGCATAAATGCTTATATAACTATGAGATTTTATCCTAGAAATAAAACTAAAACCCACCCCGGAAACCTTAAAGGGTCTACTTTTCAAATATATATAACTGGAATTTATATTTTTAGATTCCTGTGAGAGGAACTTAAATACACAGGTGCATGTTTTTTCAGCACGAGTCAGAGTGCAAGTGAAAACAGAGTGTCACCTCACATTAGTTAAGCTTTAGAAATAAAACCACATACAGTGTCTATAAACTGTAATGAGCAGTGTGTAGCCAACACCTATGTTTATTCAGTTCTGAGCTCAAAAGTCTTGGCTAGAAATGTTTAGAGTGTTTTTTCACAATATATCAGCACATCTGAAAACAGATTTTTGGAAAGTCTAAGTTTAGAGCAGATTTTATGAAAATATACTCTTTTTTTGTCTCTTACTGTTTTGTTTGTTGTTGCTGAGTTTGTGTAACAGGCACAGCTTCAGTCACCAGTCCAGTCCAAAGAACACACAAGTTATGTTCAGACTGCCCAAATTTGATTGTCAGCCTATTTAGAATGAATCCAGACTGATTTTTGGTAGTCTGGATAGTCTCATACCTTGCAAATCGGAAGTGCAAGCCACATGTGGAGGTAGTTTGAAATCCGATTACAATCAGATTTGTTTAGGTTCGTCTTAGCCCGGATGCTCTGGACTTTAAAATCGGATTTCGGAGTGTCTTACACATCACTCGCAATGTGACAAACAACATGTCAAACACAGAGTGATGGAAATGTGAGGATCAACAAAAGGCACTACAATGGAGTCCTAGGTTGCCATGTCCTGAAAAACTCCCCAGCCCTCTGTCTGACAAAAAGCCACCCTTATACAAACTTAAAACTAACCCAAACTCTAAAGAGTCTAATCAAAGATATTTGAGGAAACCATAACTGTTTTATAGTACTCTTAAATATTAATCTTCTAATAGTAAGTCTACCTAAGGTATCTCCAACACTACTATCTTTCTTCTTTTACTATAAGAGTTTTTGGTTAACAGTACATTTTAAAGTAACAAGACACCACCACATCGAAAATTTTATCCACGAGTGCTTTAAGATAAATATAACACATTTGCGTGAAAACCGCAAACCTGGCAACTCTGAAGCTACATGATGAACTCACTGTAATAACTGGCGCCTGCACTGTTACTACAGAAGCCCAAACAGACAGACTTGTGATGTGCAGACAAATCAGATCTGATCGTTTACTAATAACGGTGTGAACAGTCATCTCAGCACATCTGATCTGAGAAATGCATCCGATGGATGGAGGGATGGGGGACAATAGAAGGGTCAAGAGGTTTGTGAGGGAGGGGACAGCTGGATGGGAAGGTGTGAAAAAGATGTAAAAAAAAGATATACAGTTTCTCTCAATGGAAAGTCCAACCGCACATCGCTGACACTCAGCAACCGAACTTTCATCTTCATGATCTAAACCACACGATATAAAAACTCCTAAGCACCAGCAGAAGGCTTCTAACTATCTGTGATGTGAACTTAAAGAGTGGGTGAGCATCTGTTAGTACACATTTACACTTGACGAGAAGATGAGAGAGATGGGCAGATCGAGACAGACTGCTCTGCTTTTTCGCTGGCTCTGACGTTCCCTGCGAGCCTCAGGCAAGTGTGGAGAAATGCACTTTCTTGGCGTGAAACGAAAGAGACCTGCCTCTTTGGATCCCCTTTCAAATCCAGAGTTAAGTACAGGTTCTTGGACACATTTGACATGATTCCAGAGGGGGTGAAATTTTTAAGGAGAGCCATGAGAATGGCAAGCTTGAATGATGCTCTATGATAACCCAGAAAAGCCGTATATTTAATACATTCAGATACTTTAAGCAGCTGATGCATGTTGTACCACACATAGGGCTAAGGTCACCATGCCCAATGCCAAGCTCTGGCTGAAGGGCTATAAAATATACTCAGCACTCACCAGTTTGGGATGAGATGATGATGATAGTAAGATGCAGTTTTTTTGTTAAATAGCAAGGCTTTATTCACAGTATTACTGTAAAATATGTGACAATCTAAGGTACAGTGCTGTATTTTCTCAGTATGTTATCAAAAGCCCTCCTGGCCTATGATTAAGAAGGTAACTTTAAATATACTACTGGCATCAGCCACGTAAGGGTGCAGCGTTCCCATGAGCAGGTCAGTAGTTCATGCAAATTAGCTTATAAAAGGCTCATGGGAGTGCATGTGTCCCTGTGTTTTGTTGTTGTTTATTATTTATTGTTGTTATTTGTCGTTAAAGTATATTTAGACTTTATTTGGGGACATTTCAAAGCTGTTGTGTAGTCACCATAGATGTGAAAATGAGCTGTAGAGATGACTTAGGTGTGTATTTAGTCCTGTTTTACGATTAAAGAGTAAATAAAGAGCAAAAACAAAAGGGTTTAACTGTTTTTCTGGATTCTGCTACATTAGAGTCAGGAACAGTAAGTGTTTTGCAAGTGATCAGATCAGGTTTGTGTGTCTGGACACACACCTGTCTGCTTGGGTTCCTGTGGTAACAATGTAGGCGTCAGAAACTACAGCCAGATTGATGATGTGGCTTCAGGGTTGCCAGGTTTGAGATTTTCCGCAAAAATTCAGTTGTTCGTAAAATTTCTGTGTTGGTTTGTGTACTTTAAAAATGTATCATGACCACCAAAAACCTGTTACAGTAACAGTAGAAAAGTAATAAATAGTGATGGAGATGTCTTAAGGTAGACTTTCTAATATTAGAAGATTCAGTAGAGGGATTTAAAAATATAAATTAGAGCAGAGATGAATGAAATGTTTTATATTTTAATCACTAAATAGTTTACAATTGTGTAGGTATTTTCTCTCATTATCTTACATGACGTAATAAAACAATAATAATATGAATAATAATAATACATACATACATACATGTATATGAAATGCTTAAAAATATAAAATATGAGATGAAAATAAGATTTAGGAGTAGTAAACAGCAAATATAGTTTCCTCAAACATCTGTGATTGGACTCTTTAGATTTTGGGTTTTAAGCTTGTGTAGGGTGGGTTTCTATCAGGCAGTGGACTGGAGAATTTTTCAGGACCTGGCAACCTGGGAGTTTGCTGTGGTGGTCTTTGTGGCACTCTTCTTGGATCCCCGCACCTCTGTCCTTCAGTATTTGATGTGGTTGCTGTTTGTTGCATCGCGAGTGACCTGGAAGGCACTTCAAAATCTGATTTGAGAGGCCGGAGCGTTCAGACCGAGACGGATATGAACAAACCCAATCTGATTTCAAACCATTTTGTGTGGTTTTAGGATGCCCAAACTATCAAAGATAAATTTTTTCACACTTGCTCGTCCATCTAGTACACCATTCCTGCACTCATCTACTCAGCTGTGGATGGAAAGGAAGTGGGCAGGATGAGACAGAAAGCTACAGTATGTTAAAAATGTCAAAAACAGACGTGATAGCAGTGAGAGAGCGACAGAGAGGAGGGAGTGTGCAGTAAGAGCACTAATTGTCAGGAAATGAAGGGTGCAAGTGCAGCTGTGCTGTAATGGAACAAATGTGGCCATTAGAGGCTGTGTCCTTAGCAGCAGGCTGGAGTGAACAGACCGAGGTGTGAGACAGGACGGCAGGGGATCGATCAGTTCGAGAGCACACACACACACACACACACACACACACACACACACACACACACACACACAGCTTATTAGCTGGCTGGTTAGGGATGGATTAGATCCAATCTGCTAATCTGCTGCTGCCAACGAAGCGACCTTCTGACAAGTGATGTCACTCGCACTAAAACTGCCCGCTATCTGTTTGACATTGAGGGAAAGTGAGAGGACACTGCCAGACAACTCCTTACAAACTCCTTCCTCTTTCTGTTTATTTAGGTGTGCGGGAATCACACCCATAACAGACAAAACGTATTTAATTTAATATCAGTACAGTTAAAGCATTTAAAGTCCAACTACAGCTGAGAACATGTGGTGCTTCAACTGTTTTACACACTCTACATTTAATTTCAATCAAGCTACAGGAAGAAGATGAAGAAGAGAGGAGGAGGAGGAATAGAATAAGCAGGAAAAGCAGGAGGAGGAGATAAGGAAGATGGAGGAGAAGATGAAACAGGAGAACAATGAGGAGGAGGAGAAGATGGAGAAAGAGAAGGAGGATGAAGAGCAGGAGGAAATAAAAATGGAGGGAGGAGAAGAGAAATAAAAAGAAGGAGGAGAATAAGCAGAGAAAACAGGAGGAGGAAGAGGATTATAAAAAAGATAAAAAGTAGTAGGAGGATGAGTAACAGAAGAAGACAAAGACAATGAAGAAGAAGAAGGAGGAGGAGGAGGAGGAGGAGGAGAAGAAGCAGCAAGAGAAGAAGTGAAAGAACGAGGAGGAGGAGCAGGAGGAAGAGAAAAGAGATGGAGGAGTTAGACAAATAATAAAAAGAATAAGAAAAGGAGGAGAAAGGAAAAGAAGCAGGAGGAGACAGAGAAGAATAGGAAGGAGATGAAGAAAAGAGGAGGAGAAGATGGAAAAAGAAGAAGGAGGACTAAGAGAAGGACGAGGAGGATCAGGAGGAAGAGAAAAAAGGAGGAGAAGGAGAGAAATAAGAAGAAGAAGAAAAGGAGGAAAAAGAAAAAGCAGGAGGAGACAGGGAAGAAGAAGGAGATGATGAAGAAAAGAGGAGGAGAATATGGAAAAAGAAGGAGGAGGAGATGAAGAAAAGAAGAGGAGAAGATAGAAAAAGAAGCAGGAGGTGACGATGAAGAAAAGAGGAGGAGAATATGGAAAAAGAAGGAAGAGGAGATGATGACGAAGAAAAGAGGAGGAGAAGGAAAAGGAGAAGATGGAAAAAAAGGAAGAGGAGCTAGAGAAGGAGGAGGAGGAGCAGGAGGAAGAGAAAAAAGAAGGCGGAGAAGGAGAGAAATAAGAAGAAAAGGAGGAAAAAGAAAAAGCAGGAGGAGACAGGGAAGAAGGAGATGATGAAGAAAAGAGGAGGAGAATATGGAAAAAGAAGGAGGAGGAGATGAAGAAAAGAGGAGGAGAAGATAGAAAAAGAAGCAGGAGGAGATGATGATGAAGAAAAGAGGAGGAGAAGGAAAAGGAGAAGATGGAAAAAGAAGGAAGAGGAGCAAGAGAAAGAGGAGCAGGAGGAAGAGAAAAAAGAAGGTGGAGAAGGAGAGAAATAAGAAGAAGAAGAAAAGGAGGAGAAAGAAAAAGCAGGAGACAGAGAAGAAAGAAGAAAAGAGGAGGTGAATATGGAAAAAGAAGGAGGTGAAATGGAGAATAAGGAGGAGGTAGAGGAGACTCAGAAGAAAGAGGAGAAGATGGAGAATAAGGAGGAGGTGGAGAAGATGAAGTAGAAGTGAGAGGAGGACGATGAGGAGAAGAATGCTGATGATAACAGGTCCGACTGGTACCCGAGCATCTCTCTAACCAAACAAATGGGAAAGTGCAGACATGTGAGACTTCCTGAAAGTTTGCTGTTGATGCTGAGCAGCTCAGTCTGGAGGAAAAGTAACATTAAGCGGCTAAGAAGAGAATCTAAATTTTGCTCCTTCAAGCAAATTTGCCTCTCTTTTGGTGAGAAAGGCAGCGCTTCAGAAGACCGATTCACTCATTCTGACTCTTTTCTACCTGGAGAAGTGCAGCGCTGCAAAACACACCAGCTGCCTGCCTCGCTCCTGAGAACCGGGGGATCAAATAATGCCTAACATGAAAGGCACTTAACCAGGCCCCATAAATAAACTTCCCTTCCAGACAGGTAGACCTGTGCAAGAAGGACACCTTCAGCAGCGCTGCTGCACTGAGACTTGCACAATGACAATGAGTTAGCATTTCTGGCAGCTGCCCACATATTGTGGCGCCGTGTCTGAGAAATCAGTTTCATTTCCTCCAGAAGAAAAGATGGAAAGGCAGCCAGGAAGGCAAATGGACCCGACTTACACATATGCACGTTTATATCACGTGTGTTATTGTACTAATAAAGTGGGCTGAGAGATTATTCCACAGGATCTTGTGGTTAAGGAATCTTGGATGGAAGGTTGCCGGTTTGATCCCCTGAGCATACGAGATGTGACTGAATTGCTCTTGTGCAAGGCACGCCAACTGCTCCCCGGGCACCATGGATAGGGCAACCAACCACTCCAATCACGTGTGATCACCCTCACCCTAGAACCTTAAAAACTCAAATAAACATTTGGTTTCCATGGAAAAGAAAACACTGGAATAACAATGTAAATACAGTGGTACCCCTACTTACGAGCATCCCTACTAACGAGTATTCCAGGTAACGAGTCGAGATCTCAGAATATTTTTGTTCCAGGTAACGAATAAAATTCCAAGTAACGACTAGCGTAAATTAGTTCAAGTATGCCAACCGCTAGGGGTGTGGCGGTCGTAGCATCCTCTAGATGCTCGCGTAGAAGAAGTTAGATACATTTTACTTTTACTTTTCATATGATAAGTGTAACCATGCCATACACGTACGCCCGTCCTCCTGTCCTCCTTAGCCACCAGCCTACACGAGCACCGTCGTCGTCTCGTTTATGTTTTAAAAACCCATATAAACACATTATTTAGCATATTAAAGTATACTGTATATTGGCCGGCTGACACGGATTAATCAGTTTTACATGTATTCTTATGGGGAAAATGCATCCAGCTAACGAGCAAACCAGCTAACGAGCAAACCAGCTAACGAGCTCGGCTCCTGCACAGATTAAACTCATAAGTAGGGTTACTACTGTACTGGTTTTTTTTTTACCTCCATGCTTTGTGTGAACATCTATATTGCTTTGTTTACGAAATCCATGAAGTTCTACGGAGAAAAAGACATTTTATTTACGTAATGAACACATTTTTAACATTTTGATAAGGTGCTTGAACAAATTTAATAATTATTATTAATGATTAAAAAATATTAAAACATTACTTGGGCAACACTTTATAATAACTTTCATTAATAAGCAATTAACTAATGATTAATAACTGTGAACAAATTATTACTTCATTAGAATTTGAACATGAACAAATGTTTATAAATGACAGTTCATGTAGTTACTAATGAATGTATTCATTTTTGCAAATGTTAACAAATTATTAGTAAATAATTTGTTACTGAAATTCTCAAGAAGTAATGATTTGTTCACAGTTATTAATCATTAGTTAATGAGCTATTAATGAAAGTTATTATAAAGTGTTGCCCATTACTTGTATATCATGATTTATATTTTATTAATAAATACTAGTTACTATTATCGATATACTAATAACTATTTGCATTAATATGAATAATACAATTAATATTAATCATAAAATATTAATACAATATTACATATAATTATTAGATATTAATAAACTTTTAAAAGCTTGTAGCATAAAATTATCACCCAATTCTGTGCTTCACCTTTTCAGTCAACTTCACTTCAGCTCATTATCACCAATGTTACACTTATGTTTGGACTGTATGGTAAATATACCTCATTTACACATAATTATACCTCATTTTTGAGTAAAAATAAGCAGAAATTCTGAATTATACTAATAATTAAACTTAGAGGCATGTAAATGGATAGATTATCACAGACTTACTGTATAGACGCACGCACACAGACACTGATTCCAATGTTAATGGATTTTAATATGAAACCTGATATTAAAATATGTCTAGCTGATGTGACACAAGCAGAACAAAGGTACGTGATAACAACTTACAATAACACAGACTGCTGGTCAACCTGCAAAACACACTGTTTGAGGGAGTGACAGTGGCGACGGCCAATCAGACATTAGCAAGAAACGGCAGAGCCAATCGGTGAGCTTGTGCAGTCTAAAGGGAAACATACTTCAAATTGAACGGCTTGGATTTCTGCTGGGTCCTAGTGCTCGACTCATCTATATTTAATATAGCGTAACATTGTTTTTGGACAGGGGACCAAAACTGCCTTTTGAAAAAATGCAGGGAACATCCCACCAAATTTCGTCCGATCACGTGGAGCCGAAGCATACGGACGAAAAAGCCCTGCCCTAAACAAAGGACGTGATGTGACGGATATCCATGACAATAGGGTAAGAGAGAAGCATGGTGGAGGGTGCATCATAGTGAAGATGTACCAAGGATGGACTTCATATATGCCCCATGGACCACTGATGCTGCAGTGAACCTCTATAATGAACCACAGAGTGGTTATTCCCACCATTACACTTATTCTATTCAGGATATGATCGTGTATACGACACGAGAGTACAAGCTAGAACGTGTAATGATCTCTTACAGAGCATCTAACATGAAGTGGAACAAGCTGAACCCTACATTCAACATTAAGTATTGAAGAACCATCTGCAGATACAGCAGGTCGAAATGGATGTTCCTACTGCTAATATTAATCTCTGACTCCTGCAGGCGCTGTGATCTTCGCGGCCTTCTCCTTCATCACTGAACAGATGTTACGAGAGGGGTCAAGTGTAACACAGTTCAGTCTTGTTTGTGTGGCTCCCGCAGATAAAACAGATACGAGAGAAGGAGAAGAAGAAAATATATATATATACACACACATGCCCGAGGCAGCAGAACGCGGCTTAACACTGAGGCATAATTCATCGCAACTTGAATGAAATTACATCGGAGACTTGGGCTCCCCGTACATTATTGATACACTTACAGCTCTTCCGTCTGACACAGAAATCTATATTCGCCGACGAAAAAAGAAAGCCTGTCAGAGGCTATTTATGCGGCCCAAACAGAACGTCTGTTTCAAGCGAACATCACACAGGGAGCCGTGAAAGCACATCCAGATGGAAAAGAAATAAGAATCAAACGGGCTCAAGCATTTAATCAGGGCTTTTCTCCGCTCGCACAAGCAAACAAAACCGACGTGCCCACGCCGAGAACAGAGGGCTATTACAGAACACGTCTTTTATTGCTTCCGATTTTTTTTATGTGCAACATCAGCTACTGTTAGGAAGCCGTAAAAGCTCAGTGATCTTTATGATATCGTTCTCCCTCGATGTGCTGTTTTAGCAAGGTCAGTTATGAAGAGAATATTGCACTTCTGTTCTTGCTCCCTCTCCCCTTATCGCTCCCTTTTCTTACTCTCTGCAATTTAAAGGCAGAACACATTCAGTGGCCTCTTTTCTCTGTTTTGACATTCGCTGAGAGCTCTCTGGAAATACCATGTTCCATTACACCGCCACTAAATTACAGTGATCCTTTCAAATTTTACAATCACCATCCATTAGCTCCGAAACAAGTCTTAAGACATCGCTGCCGGAGTGTGTAAATACACCTACGGTCACCGAGACGGCGGCAATAAACAGATTAGATAAAGGAGGTGAATTAGAAGGTAGGAAATCAACAGATTCGCTGCTAAATGGTATTTAGCATAAACTGGCTGAGAAGTTTAACTGACTCGAAATATTGGCATTTTATTGGCATGGTATGCCGCTGTATACTGATGACACCGGATGACAGCTAAACTCTACATGATTGAATTAAAGAGCAGATCTGAGTTACACGCTTTCAGAAAAACAAGCTATCGAATGTGTTGAATATTTAATTAAGAAATGTTTTTGTCCACTCACCCTCACCAGAAGAATGCATTTGGGTGGCTGGGTGGGTGGTTGGATGAATGAATGCATGGGTGGGTGGGTGGTTGGATGAATGCATGGGTTGGTGGATGGATGAATGGGTGGATGGGTGGATGAATGCATGGGTGGGTGGATGAATGGATAAGTGGGTGGGTGGTTGGATGAATGCATGGGTTGGTGGATGGATGAATGGGTGGATGGGTGGATGAATGCATGGGTTGGTGGATGGATGGATGAACGCATGGGTGGGTGAATGAATGCATAAGTGGGTAGGTGGTTGGATGAATGCATGAGTGGGTGGGTGGTTGGATGAATGCATGGGTTGGATGAACGCATGGGTGGGTGAATGAATGGGTGGGTGGATGAATGCATGAGTGGTTGGGTTGGTGGGTGGACGAATGGGTAGATGGGTGGATGAATGCATAGGTGGGTGGGTGGATGAATGCATGAGTGGTTGGATGAATGTATGGGTAGGTGGGTAGAAGGTTGGATGAATGCATGAGTGGTTGGATGAATGGGTAGATAGGTGGGTGGATGAATGAATGGGTAGGTGGGTAGATGGGTGGATGAATGCATAGGTGATTGGGTGAATGCATGAATGGGTGGGTGGGTGGATGAATGTATGGGTAGGTGGGTAGAAGGTTGTATGAATGCATTAGTGGTTGGATGAATGGGTAGGTAGGTGGATGGATGAATGAATGGGTAGGTAGGTGGATGGATGAATGTATGGATGAATGGATGGGTGAACGAACAAACAAAAAAAAACAAAGAAAGGAACTAATGAATGACAGATTTAGTTGATATTTAAGATAAACAGAAGCCCATTGTAGC
>BRDA01025773.1:17500-20720 GCA_036984385.1 Crenuchus spilurus
CTATGATTTTTAAATCTCGTCGCAATCTTCCCACCATGCACTTTTAACAAGGCCTCCGAAATGAATGCCAGCTCCTCTCGCAGACCTCCCTGGCTGAGGGAATTGCGACAGACAGGTTGCTTCGCCCAGTCTGGTGGACAGGGCTCCAAGACACAATTTCATGCTTTGTGGCCAGTGCACAGCAATAACATGGCATGGCCCACACCCAAAGATGGGGGGAGACTCCCTGCTTCACCTGCTTCTGGGCCACCCCAGCTACCATTACAGTGACCGCCTCAAATACTAAACCTGACTGCAGAAATGGAGGTGAAAACGGACTTACCATTTTATTATTGATTTCGTGAAAATGAATCTCGCAGACTTTCTCCACCACGTCCTCATTCTCGAAAGTTACAAAGCCAAATCCTGCAGAGTGGAAAGAAGGAGAGAGAAAAAAGAAGCACATCACTGAGGTGAACCAACACAGAAGCTGTTAAATGGACAGGAAACGCAACAAATATCTGTTGATTGCTGATACTGCATAGTGAAGACATAAATGAGTCATTGAGTCATGCAGCAATCTACACTTTATTGGCTCCTAATGACGTGCAAATTATGCATCTAGTGCAGCGCAGGGGCTCTTTTGCCGTTAAAGTGATGAAGACCTGGGCATTATTAAAATAGCTATGAGTCTGTTCCTCCGAGAGGGAGGAAGCTCAAAGCCTGTTTAATGAGATTCATAGAGTCAGCCCTGCATCTGAATCCCATTACTAAATATTTGGTGTTTCTTTGCTGGTGTTTCAATGCATGACACACTATTTTCCATACTCCTAAGTGTCTCAAGCTAAGATTTCTTTTTCCAACATATTGAAAACGCTGGCACAAACCCGGTGAGTAAGACAGGAAGCTGGTGAATAACAAAAAGCAGCTTCAAAGCTGTGCTAGTCAAACACACAGTTGTTCAGGCCTTTAAAACAGTTATATAAATAAAAAAACACACCAACCCAAGAATTGGACATTGGCAAATTCGAGAAATCTTTGGACCGGTTGTGTCATGATCTTCCTGATCAAATACTCCTTGTAGTGTCAGAGCAGGACTTGAGTTTATATACCGGTACTCAATAGTTCATCTTAGCAACATGGTTGGTAAAATGTTTAGTAGGAAGCAGTTAACCTTAATAATAATGAAAACTGATTTTATCCCATAAACAAAATTAAAGATACCCCGAAAACCTTAAAGGGTGTACTTTTCAAATTTCTGCTCAGCTTGAATAGAAATATATTTTTTTAAATATTTGTGAGAGGAGCTTAAATAAGCAGAGACATGTTTGTCAGACAGATGCACATTTTTTCACAAGACGTGAAACCTTAAGTTGGTCCCTGAACATCAGTTCAGTCACAGTTCTGAGAAGAATGTCCTGTAGACTGGCATTGTTAGCACTGCTGGTAGACCTGTATGACCGTACACATCATACACCTGCACATTCAGCTACTTCCTTCACACTCTGACCTTTAACCCCTAATACAATCAGTGCTTTATCATTAACATCTGAGACATTCTGCACACTCCGCAGGTATTTATAGCCTGATCATCATCATGCAGCGCCACCTGCAGGATTCTAAAGTTACTACCACCTTAAGCATGCAAGGTCACAAATTTTTTGTTGTCAGAGGACCTTATTTGTACATTATAGGTACATGTTGTCTATTTTAGACTGTTTGTAAACAAAATCCTGATTTATGTTTGTTGTATCACCCACACTTAACATACAGGCCATTCAAACATTCACACAGTCTCAGACACACATGCCCATCAGGTACAGGCCAGCTCAGGCACAACATCCCCTCTAGGTTAATCAGTACAAGCTCTCAACAAACAAAGACAAAGTGAAAGAAGGCAGAGAGAAGTAGAAGAGCCTTGTAACCCAACTCTGACACCCCACTGCATTCAGACCCGGGCTTTTAAGAAAGTGAGAGATAAGCCCTGAGGGTCAGGAGGTCAGTGCAGTCGACAGAGAGCCTGAAAGAGGAAGCGGCAGAGCCCTCTTCATGCCCGCTGTGATAAAAGTGGATAAAAAGAACGTGAGGGCCGATAACAGGGCAGCAGATAAACAAACCGCAAGCCCTCGCTCTGACCTCACGTGACCTCTGAGTGATTATAGGTACAGTCTGCTTTGTCTGGGGAGGAGAACATTCACCACTGCATGTGCTCCTTGACTTCATAACCTAGTACCATTAAATCTCTCTCCATCAGGGTAAACACTCAGATCTGCCGAAGGTGGGCTGCATGCTGAGGAAGCATCAACAGGTCATCATAGCCATGATCTTAGCGTCAGATGCTAAGCCCACAGAAGGGTACACCACCTCCTTGTATCTACACTCATTGTCCATTTTAGCTCCACTGACCATATATCAGCACTTTGTAGTTCTACAATTACAGACTGTAGTCCAGCTGTTTATGTTGTTAGCCTCCTTTCACCCTGTTCTTCAAGGGTCAGGACCCCCACCGAGCAGCTAATATTTGAGTGAAGGACCATTCTCAGCACTGCAGTGACACTGATGTGGTGGTGGTGTGTCAGTCTGTGTTACAGTCCAAACATCTCAGTCACTGCTGGAGTGAAAATAGTGTCATGTGACCTGATGAAGGACTAGAATACCAACACAATCTGTGCTGAGTTACTGTGTCTGACCTTGCATCTACAAGTACCAACAAGGTAGGTGTGTCTAACAGAGTGGGGACACCACCACCACGTCAGTGTCACTGCAGTGCTGAGAAGGAGCCACCACCATCTGTGGTGGTCTTGTGTCCTCATATAAAGTGCACCTATATGGTCAGTGGAGCTGATAATATGGACAATGAGTGTAAATACAAGGAGGTGGTGTTACATGTTTTGGCTGATTGGTGTACATGTTTTTTAATATTATTTACCACAACTAATAAAATTTTGGCACTCACATACTGACTAGCTAGTATACGCACTTCCCTACATCTTAGCTAGCAAGCTGCCCGTTGTGGCTGGTCAATAGACAAATATTTTTTGAGTAAATGAGCTTCCTGGTTCATTTACTCTTCTGAGGCAACATAAATATCACCTAGTCCGAGCAGCAGCCAATCACTGACCTTTTGACACAAGATACAGCATAAATGTACAAACCGGATTCCAAAAAAGTTGGGACACTAAACAAATTGTGAATAAAAAATGAATGCAATGATGTGGAGATGGCAAATGTCAATATTTTA
>BRDA01025778.1:0-31235 GCA_036984385.1 Crenuchus spilurus
CATGACACTTTAAATGAACGCTCAGCGAGGTAGGATCTGAACCATGATAGTGGTGTATCCGAGATACCCATGTTTAAAAGCATTGATAATAGGAGGTCGTGATTGACCATGTCAAAGGCTGCTGACAGGTCCAGCAGTATGAGCACCGAGGACTGTCCAGTGGCTCTGGAAGTTTTTAAGGCTTCTGTGACGGACAACAGAGCCGTTTCAGAGCCGTTTATAACCTAAAGATTATAGTACCTTGGGAAATTAAGACCATGGGAAATTTGGAACCTGGGAACATAGGATCCTGGAAACAAAGGGCCATTGGAACATAGACCTTTAGGAACAGAGGGCCCTGGGAAATGTATAGACTGGAAACTTACAACCTGGGTCACATAGGACCCCAAGAACATAGGGTTCTGGGACCTTCCTAACCTAAGGAACACAGGATTCTGATAACATACAATGGGGTAAATAAGTATGATGCACTGCAGATTTTTAAAAATTGGTAGTGTATCAAATACTTATTTTCCCCACTATAGGATAACTGGGAACTTTTGACCTGAGGAACGTAGGACCGTATGAACATAAGTAATTAGTGCATTTTGTAAAATCAGCTGTAACACCACACAAAATTGAGAATCACCAAACAACTAGTTATAACAGTATAAAAATGATGTTGCTTTTATTACAGACCAGGATTTTTTTTTTTTATCTTTGTCACTTCAACGTACAGTTCATGTTATTGCCGTCGTCACATTTCATTTCCCGGCATGCACAGCCCTACTACTGACAAAGGCTCTTAGTAATGACCAGCAGGGACAGTTGTTTCTGTATGTACACTTTCCAGTTCTATTTGTCCCATGGGCGACTCCAAAACTTGACTGAAAGTGAACAGAGTATTTAAAAAAATGTAGTAATATTAACTGTGACAAGCTAAGCATTGTATTTTTCTATCCACAGACACAGACTTAGCCCAAAACGCACATTAGCATACTGGTTTCTCCAGATCTGGACATTACAAAGGGGGAAAAAGAAAAAAAGCCATCAATAATATACAATGACAATTCTCCAGTGGCTGTCCACGTGATGTGCATGCATCCACTTAAAACTGCTTTTAGGAAGAAACAAAAAGCATAATTAATAAAAACATCTATGTACAGTCTCAGGCAGGCTCTGCTGCTGAGGAAAAATGGCTTTGTAAAGCTCTCAGACTCTCCGCCATTCTGTAATAGTGATGAATAACAATAATGAGCAATTTAAAAATATTCATTTTGCCTCATTTTCAAATAGAAAACGTGAAGCTGTGTACTGCAAAAAAAAAAAAAAGATCTAGCCTGGTGGTCCTGCTCATTAGCTGAACACTGCCAAAGCAGGAGCCTACAAAAACTGACCACTGTTTACCAACAAGACAAAGTGAACTGAACACAATGGACCGACTGAACAACGAAATGCTCTACAGACCACAATTCAGACAGAACAGTAGGTGCTTGAGGAGCACAAAACCATCAGAAGATGCAACAGCTCAGTGCAGCTCAGCTGGTAGAACTGACCTTCTGACCAGAAAAATGACTTTATACATAATCGTCACTTAAACACTGCCATTAGAATATCAAAATCAGAGCTTACAAGCTTCTAACTGCCGAGTTTAGTTTAAAGAAAGTCTGGATCAGCATCCACGCTTTTGCTTTGGGTGCCTATCAGAGAGATATCTACATTTCTGCCCATCTTTATGGCTTCTGGAATGAGACCACTCCAAATGTTCAGCCCGATCTCCAAATCTGAACCCCTTTGGAAGATCAAAATGAAAAATGGTCTTCAAGCCAAACGAAGCAGAGTTGCTTGAATTTTTAGCATAATCACCCAACAGCAACCAATCAGGCTTATTCCACTAAATACTGATTTCTAGACTAGGTGTAATTTTTAGTAATCGACTTGGTTCCTTTTATTATTCAAAGTCCGAAAACATCTTTTTTGACTTGTTGATAATTTTATGTAAATAATTGCTCTAAATGAGAAGATTTACAATTTGTGGAGAAAGGTCATTAGTAGTTTATAGAAATAAACAAGAAATAAATCATTCTACTCAAACACGGATCTATAAACAGTAAAACCAGAGAGACCGGTTGGTTTTGTAGTGGTCTCTCAGGGCGTTTTCACACTTGTCCCAAATACAGCCTCACCCAGGACCGATTATGGACTCCCAATTTGGGGGGTTGTCACTGCTTTATCGTCATGCAGAATTCCAGCCAAACCATGGACCAACTGCACAGTTCCATGTCAATTTACTTTGTTAAATGTTCAGTGCTAGTTTAGTATGTTCAATGCAATGAATCAATTATTATTCATTTAACTTTAGCTCGATACTCATCCACTATTCAGAGTGAAGCTTTTAGGCTGAAGCGGTTATATCACAATAATGAAGTTTATGAGTTGCATACCTGCCAACATTAGGCTGTAAAAAAGAGGGAGCTTTGCCACCTTAACAGCAAAGACTCCCTGATCACAGAGGGGATCCCTGGGTTGAGCGTCCCCTGGTAGCGAACAACAGTCTGGGCATGGTGGTGGTGGTGGGGTGGTTGAAGGTTTGCCCAGAAAATGTACGTAGTTCAAGAGAAAAACAAACTTTACTTTCACTTTCAAAACACATTTGGAGAATAACAGAAATTACCAATTGGGAACACAGCGGAATTTAAACAAGGTGCCTGTTGGCAGGTAGTTTTGGCGATTTAGATGTTAATGTCTTCTTTGCTTCATATTCCGTCACCTCCTTTCTCACAATCATGAAACTTAAAAAAAAGGGCAGTGACGCAACAAGTCAAAGCAGTCATGTCACCAACATGGGGCACCGGGAAGACAGCATTCACAGTTGCAGGTTTCAGGCAGACCAGAGGTTGGTTCTCTGGACAGATCCCATGCTTGAAAGCATCCTTCATACTTGACAAAACGCAGCAAACCTCAAAGAGCCAATGGTCCTGGGTCTGGAAAAAGAGCTCCAGTGTGAAAATGACCTCAGTGTAGTTTTCCAACAATTGTAGAAGATTAATTTTAACTGATTGGTAGAGGTAACTGGTAGTAGGAACATTAATAGCCACTTTCTAGCACTAAAAATGACACTTAAAGCAAAGTACAATCTCGATCAGACAACGCTCATAAGTCCAGAGTTATAAACAAGGGCTACTGAATTCAGCTGGGGTAGAAGAGGCACTCTCACCTTGTTCAATGCGTTTTGTTTTTAACCAGTAAAAGACATAGATAAGTTCATTTTCTCTTTAAAATCAAGATACATTTTTATTTCTTTTCTTAAAAAACAAACATTACAAAAAATTGAGGAGAATGAAAACAAACAAAAAAAAAAACTAAGTTTTTCTCCATTTGCGGATTCAAAACCAATCGAAACAACACGTGGGAAGATGGGGGTGGGGGTGGGGATACTCCACGATGCCTGGCACAAAAAGACCGAACCATGTTAAGATGGTTAGTTTTGCCTTGGGGTGTGTTCATGCATATGAAAAGCAAAAGCCCTGTGCGTCCAGTAAACTTCAGTGCAATCAGAAACTCCTCATACAAGCATGTGGGCCTCCTAAAGCACCCACTGAAGCTGGACAAGACAGTTAAAGGAAAAAGATCCAAGAGCGAGTACACCAAAGAAATGAACAGCACATAGTTAAGCCCTCCATTCATTCAGTGCAAACACCTCTACCTCCTTGAGCTTCCTGACCTTTCAGTCGGGTTGATGCTAGCAATAGAGAAAGGATATGAAGTCATCAATGCTCAACATTTCAGCAGATTTTTTCATTCAAAACTGGATGCTTTATTCGGTTCTAGGCGTGCAGAACGGCAATTAAAGAAATAGTTCACAGAACAAAAAAAAATCTAATTCACCCAATTTTGCCCCGTACCTCAAAAGGCAGATCATTCAAAACAGGCTTCAGTCCAAAATCTCGTTTTGCATTGGAGTGCTGAGGCCAAAACTCCTCTATTACTTTTAGCTGAAAGAGCCTCACACCTCCAGTGCAAAAACTAAAAAAAATCAAACGTCTTACTATATAATAAGTAGGGGTGTAAGAAAATATTAATATGCTTGAGTATGTTATTGATTCTCCAGAAGACGGTATCGGTTATCATATTTCATGCAAAGATCGGTGGCAGTGGTTCATTGTGTTTATTCCCCCGACCACTAGAGAGCAGTGTCGTAATGTACCTTTAGCTATTAGACTCTTCTACACCAATGTAAACAAGTTGCATAAGGGCACACCGCTAACATTAGCACAAGCAAGCCTAGATGTTCTCCTAAAATTCTTAATATACTGCCTTGCCTTGCTTACACCATCACAATACATCAAGTCGTAGAATAGCATCATGATATATTGCCAGGCTCTTGCCAATTCACAGCCTTACGAATGGTCGGGAAAGAAAATTGGGTAAATGAGATTTTATGGTGAATTATTGCTTATCTGCTTCAATCCAATGTGCTGGCTTAAGAGTTCACTTTCCCCCCCGACATTACACATTTACAATCTCTGGCTAAAACCAGGGCACAACAACAGCTTGCATGGGCTTCATTCTGCACGGTATTATGCGAAAACCAAGCTTTACAAGGCAAACATGGCGCACAAAACCTTCATTTGAACACTTTCCGTACAGTTACACAGCTTAAGGCTCCATCCGAACATACACACGCATACAGACGCACTCATGCTATGCACGTCAGAACTTTGTACTGCAGTCCCAACATGAGATGATCTGGTGGGTGGGTGGGCAGGGGGAGGGGACAAAAAAAAAACATTAAAAGGGAAGGATTTTTTTAAAGATAATTGAAAAATAATAAAAACAACAATCAGCAATCCACTGAACATTTTCATTTAAAACAGCAACCTTACAACAGCACAGTTCAAACTACTTATTCAAACAAATGTACTTTGACAGTTTTCCTTTAAAAAAAACAAAAAACAAAAAAACCCAAAAACAAAATTAAAACAAAATAAAAAAAGAAACCGTGGAGAACAGACACTGGTTAAAGTGACGGTACCTGGGGGAAAAAAACAAAAACAAAACAAAAAACCACCTCAGCCATGAAAGCAACTGCGTGTTTGCCATCTTCAGACACTAAGTGGAATGGCGCGAGGAAATGGATGGATGGATGGGTGCAGGGCACTGAGTGACTACAATTAAGTGGAGACTAGAATTTCAATGTGGGAATCCCGGTCACTAACACAGAAAAATGCCGTCACGAATCATACAAGTTCCAAGAAAAAGGAATAAACCTAAACTAGTGTGTGTAACAGATGCTAGGCTAGTCCTCCAGAGGTCACTTTGCAGCTAAATGAGTTGATCCTTGTCTTCAGATTCCCTCAGCCTGGGTTTTCCCAGCCAATAAAGTAAAATAAAAATGTGTCTAAAAGCAGGGAAAAGCTTAAAAAATAAGAAAGAAAACGAATGCAGTACAAGGTTACTCCAAAACCAGCGTTGAGAAATTCACTGTGGTGAATGTAGGAGCTGAGCCCAATAAAAGCTGAGCTTGTAGCTGAAGATATTTGGAATCGAGTAGAAAATTTATTTATTTTTAATCCAGGAACACTGAAAGCAAATAACCATCTAGAACAGCAACCTGTCATCAGTGGATGAGTTGCGAAATTGGGCATACCCAAATTTTACACGGATAAATAAACTAATTTGATCAGTTCTCCTGCACGAACATTATAAGGTCTAATACGTCCTGGGACAATGTAGTTTATGATATGGAAATTGGAGGTTAAAAAACAAAAAAAAAAAAAAAAAAAAAAAGTTCAAACCATTGAGCCAGGTCACCACAGACACTGAAAACAAAACCCTCAGAAGGGAATTAAAGTGAGAAAAAGAAAGGAGAAGATGGGGAAGGAAAAAAAAAAAAAAAAGAAAAAAGAAAAAGAAAGGAGCTGCCATTCAGAACCTGGCTAATCTTCCCCAGACGCAGCATCTTCTTCCGAACCGTCCTCTTCTTCATCTTCTTCCTCATCCTCAGGGGCATCCTCCTTCTTCTTGGCAGGGGGTGGAGAGTCCTTCTTCTCCACCTCGTCTTCCTCTTCATCCTCCACTGGGCTCTCGGGCTCCTCTTCCTCTTTGGGGGAGGATTTCTCCAGGGCTTTAGCCGCACTTGGACGGCCCTTTCCTTTTCCCTTCATGGGACTCGGGGTGACTGGAAGATGGAGACAGAAGTTAGAACCAGCAGAGTGATGAACTCTGGGCTGTTACCGTTCAGTATCAGCAGGTTACACTCAAAGACTATTACTTTATGTTCATATTTCTATTTGCTGCACATTTTGGCCAATTTCATGCCCATTCTCCCAAATTTAACCAGGCTTTCCTTACTAAACAGGGTAATAAAGGTCACTTAAATGGGCATCATCTCTGTAGTAGCCTGCAGAAACATGTCGGAGGTCAGGCTTCTTTTGAGAAAAATAAAATGTAAAAAAATTGTCAGACACACAAACCTTGACTCACGAGTGAAACAACTTGCAATGTATTTTCCAAGATTCGACCTACGTCACTCAGTAGGTTTGTTGTTTATGATGCGAGCTGAGAGTTATGAGCAAGCGAGCTTACACCACCTGCCACTAGTAGTCACTATCGAGCATGAGTGAATGGCAAGATCAGTGCAGAGAAGAAGAGGTCATATGCTGATGCTATGTAAACACCCTACTCGTTTTCTAAACATTTTGAAATGGAGGAAGAAACCTCCTTGGACAGGATTTTATTGAAACACACTGCAAGTGAAAGTCAGGAAAGTGTGGCAAAACAACAAGTGAATGTAGAAGATGATTAAGCGAAATGGAAAAACAATTAAATTTAGCAATAAATTATAACATTGTGTGTAGCGAGTAAATTATGCAATGAAAAACTCCTCTGCCAGCATCTTCAAGATAAATACACTTAAAACAGTTTATTTCTTTACATTCTCTGTTATTATGTAGTATTTCTTTTATACATTTGTTATTTTTAAAGTAGATTTTTTTTAGAATGATTTTTCCAGTTATTTATTGCAAATGATTTAATGTCTAACTCTGAAATGAAATCAGGCATCATAGAATCAGTTTATAGACCAAAATGTGTCTAAACTTTGGACACAAAGTGGCACCTTTGTCAGATATAACAGCTGAACACATTCGTGACATTCTTTCTACAATAGACATCAAATAATATCCAGTCTGCAGAACCAGATGACGAATGCCACACAACTCCAGGCACATTTAAGGGAGGTGAGAGGCAGCCAAGTGTCGCATCAGACCATTCAAAACTGTTTACATCAGCGTGGTCTGTGTGATAGACGACCTGCAAGGGTACCTGACCACACCACCAGGCACAGGCATCATCGTCTTTCGCTGGATGAGGGACCAGTGGGCCTCAGTGCTGTTCACTGATGAAAGTCGATTCATGCTGAGCAGAAATGATGGCCACCAATGATGTTGGAGATGTGAAGGAGATGCTGTGCATCAGTCACTGTTGTCAACAGACGGGCTTTTGGTGGTGGTGGTGGTGTTCGTGTGTCTAGTCAATACAGAACTGCCTACACTGTGTGAATGGTACAGTGACGAGCCCAGACTACTCTAATAACATCATTAATCCAGTCATTGTTCCTCTGCATGAACAACACAGGCCTCTACACCCCATGACTTCAGTGACCCGAGTGCTGCACTTCAAGAACAGTGGGATGCCATGTCTCGGCAGACAACAAGTTGACTTGTGAACAGTATGAGACGTTGTGACGCTGTAATTGATGCTTAGTGACAGGTCATGTTACTGAGACATTGCCATTGTTTGTTGGGGTTTACACACCACTGTTGTTGGATTTGAGATGAGGTGAGATGAGATTAGAACATGCTTCAAAAAAAATTCAGAAAAAATTCCATTAAAATCTATCTTCGTTTGAATGATATTGATTCATTTCAACCAGAGATCGGCCTTTAAAATTAACTTATTTTTCCCCGCATTTGCATAAATCTTTAACCCACTTTGATCTCATGTGACCAGTCTTTTTTTCCCCGTACAACCTCTGACCTCGGCGTTAGGCCTCATGCAGCAAAAGGAACGGCATCAGTCTAAACAACTTTGAATCTCAGGAAATCCATCATAAATGTCGCAGCTCTCAGACCAAAAGCCCTGAAAGTAAACAGCCTCAGAATAAAGGTATCAGATCTCCTATTCTGCAGGGTTTGGAAACTTTAGTGATAAAGAATGAATCATATGTATTTACACATTTAATGAAGTTCGTAGACAGGAATGTGTAAAAATACTCCATCATAAGTGAGTGAATCTGTAGAGTAACATTATATTCTGTATTAACACACAGTACAGCTCATACTCAGCCCTACCACCTCGGTCTAGAGCAGGGGTAGGCAACTCCAGTCCTGGAGTGCCGGTGTCCAGCACAGTTTGGTGATGTCACTGCTCTGACACTACAATTAAACATGCTAATTGCCCGCTGAGTTGAATCAGGTGTGTTTGATCAGGTAGATCACCAAACTGTGCAGGAAACCGGCACTCCAGGACTGGAGTTGCCCACCCCTGGTCTACAGGATGAGGCTTCAGAAAGCCCAAAAGCTACAGTTACAACAAGGTGATGGAATTTATTTCTCTGTTGTGGAGGACGTTGGGTTTCAACCAGCAGAAGGACAGTGGGACAGCTCTCAAACATCCAGATGAAGCTGGTACAGTCAGAAGTATCTGACGTTTCTACAAACAGTATGTTCTATATTCTGCAAACCTTACTTGTGTAGAAAAGACTGTCGAGTCAAGCAGCTGAATGGAAAACGTTAAGCAGGCAACTAAGCTAAAGGCTAATGCTACATGGCAGAGGTATCTGGGTCATGCCCAGCTGGCATAAGGTCATTAGGAAGAGACAAAAGAATACTGGAGAGACTGTCAAAGCCAAGCAGCACTGCTGGGAAAGCTCAAACAGGAACACAGGTGATCCAAAAATCAGAGGAAAGACGTGAAGTGGGTGCAATTAGCTACATTAAAAATGTAATATGATTGTTTCCATTGTGCATGTGTGTTTGGTTTTGTGGCACAAGCATGTGAGCCTTCTGGACGTAGACATAAGCAGAAATGCTGTTTGTCTCTATAATGTTAATCCAGGGGTATCTTATCTTTCTACAAATGTGCACATCAGTACTGACTCATGTGTATGTTCATGTAAAATATCAGATATCAACCAAAAAGTCCCCATAACTGTGCATCCCTCATTAAAACACGCATATGAATTTAAAGTTAAAAAGCTATTTGAATGTGGGTGTGTTAACAATCCCACTTTACTGAAAGGATGCACCCAAACACGGTTCATATTAAATTACAAAACTATTAACAAACTGTTCAATACTGCACAGCTCTGTACTAGTCTTTACAATTTTATGAATACTAGAAGAACGATGAGGCCTACCTGTAGCCTTTAGCCTGGGTTTGGGGGATTTCTTCTCCTTCTTTTCCTTCTTCTCCACTTTCCGCCCTTTTGGGGCCACTTTCTTGCCCTTCTTTCTGGAACGGCCATAGTCGCTGTCATCATCATCATCCACCATGAAGTCTTCGTCGCTGCCAGACTCTTCTGCAAAGAGCAAAAGTATTTCAGGAAAGTCTTAGCATTATAATACAAAAACTACCATGTAAACCTTGGCTTTGATACATTTGAGTATAAATCCATCGACCGAGTAGCTACAGGTGATTGTAGATTGTATCAGTGATACTAATACAAACAAAAAACCCCATGTCAGTCAAAAATACTGACAATGTTTATTTTCCTTAGAGTAGTAGTGATGCAGCAATCGAACATACTGGAGCTAAACTGCTACCAAAGTTGATCTTTGAGGGAAAAGTGGAAATGACCTTTTCTACCAACTACAAATACATAAAAACCGAAACCACCAACATGCTGTTGGCCTCACATGCAACCAACACAACTGAGTCATGGACTCCACAAGACCTCTGAATGAGTCTTAATATCAGACACCGTTGCAAAGTGGCTCAATCTTGATGTTCCAGAAGATCCAAAAGATACTTAATCAGACTGACATTTGGGGAATTTGGAGGCCATGGTTGGCATCTTCTGACTACTGCCAACTAGGACCATCCCACAAGCCTCAGCTCTTCTGAGATGCTCCGACCCAGTTATCTGGCCTGAACTACACCACATGCCAAAACGTTAGTGGACACAACTTCTAATGAATGCATTCAACTGCTTTAAGTCGACACACGTAAATCCGCACACAGCTTGTCTAATCCCTGTAGAGAAGTACTTCCAATAGAATAGGACTCTGGAACAAATAAACCATGAACCTACTAGCACCATGTCTAATGCCAGGTGTGTGCTAGAGGGATAATAAAGCCCCCAGCATGGAGCTGTGAACTGTAGAAGTGTGTTTTCTTCAATGACTGAGCTCCATCCAGTACTTTTGGGATGAGTTGGAGATGAGGTGGTGGTGATCATCTTGACCCCACCAACACTTGCCGCAATGCAAATCCTCGCAGCAATGCTCCAAAGTTGAGTAGAAAGATTAACCTGGACTGCAGAGACAGTTACTCCAACAAAAGCAGTGTAATCTCCATTCTAATGACATTGACTTCAAAAGAAACAATGAATGATCGAGTGTCCCAGTACTTTTATATACTACACATAGTATATTTGGACCATCATAGTTCTGCCGGAGTCAATAGCCACACTCTATGTCTCATAATCCCCCTGCTCTATAAATCCAAACAGAACTAATTCCATTTTTGTCTTTTCCGAGTGAGTGATTGCCCATCGGTTCGGTCCAAGGCTTATGGAAGACTGATTACTATTCCCTGCATGATGCTTCCCTGGATCAGCTGCCCACGAACAACTAACTGCTGTGGCCTGCTCCAGATGCCCTACTCTACAGCCCACATTGGAGTTCATATGGACTTTCTGGCCGTTATCATTGCTTCCGCTGTCATCATCATCCTTGTCCCACTACTGTCACCATTTCATTTCACCTAAACATTACAACAAGATCATATGATTATGATTCATCACAAACTTAGAATTAGCAGACCAGACCAAACTTATATTTAGTAGACCAGAGGAGGATGGGTCCCCCATGTGAGTCTGGTTCCTCCCAAAGTTTCTTCCTCCAGCTCTGAGGGAGTTTTTCCTTGCCACTGTCACCGTTGGCTTGCTCACCGGGGATTAATGATTTGATTTTTTATTATTTATTATTTTTTATTATTTTTTTATATATAGTTTATTATTACTAACCTTGTAAAGCTGCTTTGTGACATCAGTTGTAAAAAGAGCTTTATAAATAATTTTGATTTGATAGAGTAGCTCAGTTCTTCAGCATCCAACACACGGACTATGAGAATCAAGAATTTTTGTACCCTCTAATATACCCAAGATTCACACATGCACTGCTATTACAACTCACAGCAGTGCTATCTTGTATTAATGTTGTTGTATAAAGGTATATTAAGTAATACTTTAAGTACCTAGTTTAACTAGGGACAACTTTTGAGTACAGTCTCAACCTTGACAAGTCAAAATAACATTTGATACATAGTTGAGACCTTTTCATCATTAGCGTGATAAGAGAAGTTAATGATTAAGTAATTTTTTACTATATACATCTACATTTTAAAAATAAAGAAAAAGCTGATGTATAAAATCAGATTCATGTCTTTTGCCCCCTAGTGGATCATCAAAGCAATGCATGCCCAACAGGATAAATGAAGATTTTTTTATTAAGTGATGTAATTAAATTTAAGTGTAAATAACTTACTGTGTGTAAGAGGTTAAAAAAAAAGTTTGCATTATGAATATTTTTGTTTAACCATCATGCCAATTGATACATTGTGGATGTATCAAATATGATAAAAATATGCAAATTCCTTTTTTCGCAATTAGGAGGTCAAATCTGTCAATTTCAAAGCATTACAGTTTACAGGCTCAGGCTTTACAGGGTTAATTAAGAATAATTCTGTAAAGTAACATGGAAAGACAAGCCTCCCTTCTTTGAAGGAAGTGCAGTTTAAAATGACTGCGTTAATAATGTTCACGTTTGTAGGCACATATGGCTTTGTGAACTTAGCTGTTATGCTCGTCTACACAAAGCAGACCCTTTCTCCGTTTTATCATCACTACGCTGCATCGGTTTGGGAAGCCGAACGGAAGAGGCTGCCAGAAGGAAGTGAATATCATGTGCAAAGCAAATAGTGACAGCTTTGTGTTCACACCAGTGAATCACTCGGCTCTGCCACACACTCAGACTCAATATTTGGAATTTGTGTTGGTCAAATAGCAGGGAACAAGATTCCATGTTATTCTTCTGCTTAAAAACTTTTCATTGAGTACAGACGGTCAATCGGCCAAAAACATGTTTGGAGTTTTAAGTTTTGCTTTCTTTAGTTCAGAACTGGAGCTGTGAGGCTAATGTTGCTAACACTAAACTCGGTATTCTTCAAAACAATCCAGTCAAACATCACAACCTTCTCTCAACTCACTGATAACATCCTTATCTTAATGAAAGTCTCAGACTAGTGGATGTGGTTTAGGATGCAGTATGACTTAAAACTTGTGCAGCAGAATGCTCTGGCGGCCATTTTAGACAAATTAACAGAAAGCAATGATCTAAAAATCAGGTTGCGATCATAAATACGGAGGAATATGACCAAGACCAGTCTACCCTCCAGCTGTCTGAAGTGTCTGCCTGTGCTGGTTTTATTCACTTTTATAATTCACAAATAAGTCATAATGTGTCCTAAATCACATCCACTAGGCCCAGAGACCTTCTTTATAGATCTGGAGGAGTTTGACTGGGTTGAGAGAAGTTTTGCTGATGTATTTTAACAAATGTCAGGGCCATGTTGAGTTGTAGTGGCTGTTACTAATGTTAGCCTCACAGCTCCACTTCCAACTAAAGCAAAATATGGCTCATCAATCACACAAGAGTTAAATGAATAATGTGATGAGATGCTTGGGCAAGTCATTCGTTTTTTACTTTACTTCTGCATCGTACAATGGAGTTTCCACTACTCCAACATGCTAATTTTAAACTGATTAAGGGCTTGTGAAGTAGCTGAGGAGTTGATGTGATGGAAGTCTTGTGGTGCCAGACATGATCTCGTAATGAGAATACAAATGAGGGAATCTGATTTCAACGTGGGCGAGAACATAGACTTGTACGATTCTCGGGAAGACTGAAAAAGCTTTGCTGAGCTAGTTAAAAATGCTAATGTTGGTCATGTGTCACGCACACTATATGGACACCTGAAATCAAGGCTATTAAAATGAGTTTATTCTGCTGTTGTTGGAGCAACTCTGTACTGCCTTTCTATGAAATTTTGGAGCTTTGCTGTGAGGATTTGATTTCATTCAGTGATGATAGCTTTAAGGCTAATTTATACTTCTGCGTAGAACCTACGCTGTACCTTGACGTGCACCTGTCCATAAATTTAACTATGTGATGAGTCGATGCAGCAGCTGTGATTGGTCCATCACATTGTATTCCCGCCTTCACCACCAGTTTTAAAATCATCATTACAAGCTGAGAAATGCTAGAAAGAAACTGGCACTTATATAAAAATGGATGAGGAGAGACTCTCTGAGCAAGTCCAAAAATATGAGCATCTCTACGATTCCTCGTTGTAGTGCTCTGAGGAAGTCAACACTCAACCAGTGGCATAGAAACCCTTTTGCCACCTTGTGATTTTACAGCGCATCACAGACAGACCAAGCGTACGCGACGCATGCAGGCTATGCCGTAGGAAACACACTTAGCACTTTTCCACCAACACGGAACCGGCACCGTTCTGGTTCACAAACCTAATTTTGAACCGTTTGGCGCATTTCCACTAACAAAAATAGCGCCCCGAACCTGGAACATTTGTTCGCAACGGGAACCAAAAACGACTTGGTTTTTCAGTGTGAACCAAACGCGCCTGTGCACTCAACGCAAGAAGATGGCGACTCGTAGCGTACAGTGGTCCACTGAAGAAACTCAGTTTTTGTTATCTGTTTGGTGTTCTCCGGAGTTTCAGGAGAAACTTGAGGGGAGGATTAGAAAGGAGAAACTCTACAGCGAGCTGGTGGAGGATTTAGCTCAGCCAGGTTTTGTTTGTTCAAGAGAGCGAGTGATAGATAAGCAAAAGAAGCTAAAAAAGGACGACAGAGATTCTAAAAAGGAGCTATCGCACAGTGGAGCTGGACGAGGGAAGACAAGATTTGACTTGTGAAGTGAAACAAATATTTGTACCAAGAGCACAAATGCTCGCAAGTAGTCTATGCGCTCCGCCATCTTTGCTTATAATTCCGAATCCCAAAAGTACTGGATGGAGCTCCATCATGCCAGAGAACACTGCTCCTCCGCTCAATGGTGGGGGGCACTTTATACCACTCTAGCTAGTGCTTGGCAATATAAACTCAAACATCATTAATTGAACACGAATTACAATTAATGTACAATTACTTTGTTCTTTTTTGGCGTCACTTTCACTCAAGTAAAAATGTGTGGCACCACCCACAATTCTGATATGAGATCAGGTCTTGCTCTGCTAGAGATGTGTGTAATGCAGGGTCATGCTGTTCCAGTTATGCTCCTGCATACTGGGTGGTCATTGGCACCCAAGGGTCTCTGTGCTCACTAAATGATAAAAGTGTATCATCAAAGTCACTTCCCAGTGTTTACGTGTAATTCTCACTATTACTGCATCATCATTCCCTCCTCCTTACCAACCTGTAGGATGAACACCAACACTAGCCATCATGTTGATGTACTGCCACTGTTGGCACTTAGCAAATAGATGGTCTAGCCATCATCTCTCTGTATCGACATGGAAAGAGGAATTAAGCTAGTTAAAGCAGCCTATTTGGCTCTGAATCTCTCGTGTCATCGCTTTGTACCAGTGCTAATAAGTGTAGCTTTTAATGCCAGCTTTGCACAAAAAGCAACGTACCAGCAGTAACAGGGGTTATCATCACTAACAAATGGTTAGGAAAACTCTTAAAGACATTGTGTCTGGATCAGGAGTGTTTTGATATTAGGAATGAGGTAGTTGTAGCTCAGAAATAAACATTATTGACAATTTGAACAGTAATAAATGAAATATTATAATTAGAGATTCTGGGTTTCTGATTTTCATCAACTGTGAGCCAAACTGAGCAGCAGTATTTAAAAAAAAAAAAAAAAAAAACAAAACAAAAAAAAAAAAAAAACGTAATGACTAAAAAATGATGGTTTACATTTAAAATTATGAACCTTTCTTTAAATCTCTCCTTTAAAGAAGCTTGTTCTTCATGACTTGCCTGGTAAAATAAAGGTTAAATAAAAAAAGGTAAATAAAGGTTAAATAAAAAAAGGTAATAATTTAACAAAATAGATTAAAAAAAAAAGAACGTTCACATTAATTTTTGACGTATGATTATGTAGAAGGAGGCATATAGTTATAAACATGATACTCATGAAGGACAGGAACAGGTAGCACTAAATAAGATCTACATTCCTCTTCTGAGGACAGACCACAGTGCCCTCGCTAATGCAGAGTTATAATTATTGCAAACCCAAAGCCATAATTTACCAAAACAACCACCGATCAATAACGTACACATCATTTATATCATTTATCAATAAGGACTCGCTTGTGAGGTATGAGACTGGCTGTACACAGCTTGAGCACTTAAAGCTTTTCGTTTTACATCAAATGTGTCTACACACCATATTGAACTGAATGCTTCATTGAATTTCATATTCAGCAAAGCCTGTCAGAGCAAACGGTAAACTGCGCTGTAAGTCAAACAGGGCTGATTACTGCAACGTTGCAGAAAAGTTTTCTAGTGGTAACCATCATGAAGTGTGTACTGCAGGTGGTGGAATATTCGTCATATTTTTTGAAACATCACAAGATGTTCTTTTACATCAAAACTGGAACAACTGGCCTGTTCAGTTTCCAAAAATTATAGAGTTAAACATGCCTTGAGGACTGTACAAGACCTCTGAAGGTCAAGATATTAGAATGAGATATTTTAAGCAGTCAGCAATCTCACAGTCAACTTCTGCCTGAGACTCTACGTTAGTTTTATTTCGACAGGCCGGGTAAAAGTGAGATACGATTATTTACATTTGATATAAAATGCATATTTACACATCTGTAAAAGTAGTCGCTCAATGCAGCTGGAACAACACTGAACCCAAGTGGTCAAAAACCTAACCTCACACCTACTTTTTGTTGTGAATCTCCATTTTGACCATCATATGTTCACATGTACAACCTGTATTAACATTTTTCACCTTTACTGTTAAATGCTCTATGAAGAATGAAAGATTTTCTATTCATGCGATTCTGCATCTAATATCTGGATACAGTTTGTCAAAGTGAAAAAATAATCATCTGATCACACAGCTACATTTGATAAGTCTGAACACACCCCAAAAAATTGTTTATTTGTGAGTGGTCGTGTTTTAAGGCTCATCGGTGTACAGTAAAATGTAATGGAAAACACACATTACGCTTAAATGCCACATTCAATTATAATACTGTATAATTTACACCATTAGCCTATTGTATTTTCCCCCATTATTATTATTACTGACCTTCATCAGTGACAGAAGCTGATTATCAGCATTTTTCATTATTTCTGCTTCCAGGCCAATAAAAGTTAAATCATATGAAGCAAACACTAAAAATAATTCAAACTTCATTAGTGGTCCCACCCACAACACTGATTAGCAGAAATGTGGATCATGTTTTTACACATAAGCACTATTTTTTAAAAATAATTTTCTAATATAAAACCATTTAAGTTTTGAATAACAGTTCACATTACAAATATTAAACTTCTGATAAATAAATATATGTCCCAAGCTATCTCCATCCTTGATCACCAACAATTAGTAATGGCCCTGGAAAAACACAGTCAACCCCTATTTTCCCATTATAAGTTACTGGAAAGTCCTTACCTATCAGTATGCGTCATACATACATACATAAAATGCTCTTACTACTCAGACTCTAGTTACCAATACTAAAATAGGCGCCATGGTACATCATAAAAATAAATAAATAAATAAATAAATAAATAAATAAATACATACTGTGAAAAAAGTTGATAATACTTGACAAATGTATACTGGCACTTATTTTACATTCATTGTGTATTAAGTAACGTTTAAAGCCTTTTAATGTTCATCAGTATAACAAGCTCCAGACTCTAATTAGAATATTTCTTTTTGAGTAGTTTATTCCAACAGTAAACATACTGCATATCTCTTTGCATACACAGTATTCCCAAAATCAACACTCCTGAACCAGAGACAACATCAGAAGTATTTTATACCAAGGTTCACATTACATGAACTTGTGAGTTTATGAAGTCTTTCCGTTGTTGTGGCTTTCACACTACATGACTGGTTGGCGACACGTGGTCATGATTTTTCATCTTGGGAAATCAAAGAAATTGATTCCAGAAACAGGTTTTATCATGAGAACAGAACTAAACACACACGAGAACTAGCGATGCCATGCAGGAGATACACTATTTATCAAAATCAAGAAACAAGTGAGATGAGTCGTTACTGTGCTGATTACAGCAACAAAAAGGAAAGAATATGGATGAGAAGATGGATAAAGGCACATGGCCAGCAGGGACCGTCTGTTCTGCAGAGAGAGTTGAAGATAAATATTTCATAAATGAAAACGTACTTGTCCGTTCAGTTCAAACACAGGATAGTGCCACCTGTTGCCAGCCTTACTTCATCTGCCCTCTTCATTGATCATAGATATAATCAATCACATTATTTCTCCAGTACAGTCAATAACTAACAGAGATTACATCAACGGTTATGTGATTCTCCATCTCCGTGATCCCATCGGTTATAGGTAGTTACTGCTCTTGGCTCACACTGGATCAGATATTCACAAGTTGACTTATCAACCGCTTAGAGTCTGGAGGAAGAGTGGAGAGACACACAATCCAAGTGTCTGAAGTCCAGTGTGCAGTTTCTGCAGTCTGTGATGCTTTGAGGCGTCATGTCATCTGCTGCTGTTGCTCCACTGTGTTTAGTCCAAAGTCAGCACAGCATCTAGCAGCAGATTTTAGAGCACTTCATGCTTCCATCTGCTGACAAGCTTTATGGAGATGCTGATTTACTTTCCCAGCAGGACAAGCCATGTTCCCACAGAGCCAAAACATCTACCAAATGGTTTACCGACCATGACGTTACTGTACTTGATTGACCAGACAACTCATGAGCTATAAGCCACACTGATGAACAGTAAAGCAAATTAAGGCTTGAAATACGTCACTTTAATTGAATATGTAGTATGACTTTTTTTTTTTTTTTTTTTTTTTTTAAATTGTGAACAAAAAGTTAATTGTTCATGATAATTTTAAGCTAATTTTCTTCTAACAGTCAGGATGCAGGACTGTATAGTGTTTAGACTCCTAACAAGTGAAATTTGTTGATAGTAAATGAATGGACTTTTTAAAGCTGATGTTTTGCCCATCAGTGCCACTACTGGACAAAACCACCTTTAATGAGAAAGCAAAACTCAACTACAAAACATTAAATTCGAGGCTGAGGTACAGACGATGTTCCTTCATTAACCCAGCACACTTACGCTCCACATATGGCTGCTCCTCTTCATCTTTATCCTCATCCTCACTTCCTCCACCCAGCAGGATCTCTCTCTGTTTGGATGCGGCCTTAGAAGCAGCTTGCCTCACCTGCCTTGGCTTCCGGCTCACCTCTTTATCCTCATCACTATCATCTGTGAGACACGCACAAACTCTGATTACAGCAGGACCAACCCGGTTTAAAACCAACCTATACATGCCTTACTCAAACACATTGTTATTTTAACAGACACTGTTGATGCTAAACTCTCAAAAAGGGTTATGTAACCAGTCAAAAGTTTGGACACCCTTTCTGGACATTCAGTGTTGTTTCATGATTTAAAAATGTTCTGCATTGTAGATTACGGGCGTGTTTCTCTGGTCCGAATCAGACCCAGTTTGTTTAACTTGGAGCGTTTCCCCGCTATTTGGTTTGTTTTCACACGGGCACAAACCTAAACGCACCAAAATGCGTCCCAACAAACCACGTGAACATGTCGTCTCCTCTGATTGGTCAGAGCTGTCTGGCACGGGAGCAGGAAAGCAGCAGCAGCAGTAGTAAGAGCTAAAACTGTCACTGTGCTGTTGCTGTTTCTGCGCGGTGTTCATCTACTGCCTCGCGTCACTCACCTGTCCGGAGTCACGGCTCCATTCCGCTGTTTAACTGTATTGAGAGCCCTAATACGACACAGCACCGCGCCACACAGTCTATGCGGTTGGTTAGTGATGCGCGACAGCAACAACAGTACAGTACAGTTTTAGTGCTAACCGTCTCTCCATTTAGCTCAGACTTGTGGAGTTATACCATAGTCGGGTTGGATCGAGGTCGGATCACGTTCTCACCGCAAGCGAACCGCACCAGAGTTCATTTGGGACCGAACTGAGACCACCTCCTGTCGCTGGTCTCGGTACGGTTCGTTTGATCCACACCAGAGTTTGATTACTGTTTTCACACCAGACAAAACGAACCGCACCAAATGAACCAGAGTTCATTTTAAATGGACCAAATAGTGTCTGTGTGAAAACGCCTATTTGACATTCTTCACAGTAGACACCTCTTGCTTAGATGCAGCTTTCTTGGCATTTTCTCAGTCAGCTTTATGAGGTAGTCACCTGGAATGGCTTTCAGTTAACAGCTGTGTCTTGTCAAGAGCTCATGACTTGCATTTCTTGCCTCTTAATGTGTTTGAGACATCAGTTGTGTGTCTATTTTGAAGTAAAATCTAAAACATGTTTTGGTTTATTTAACACTTTTAAGTTTACTACATGATTCATTATGTGTTTACTCAGAGTCTGGATGACTTCAGTGTTAATTTATAATGTAGGACAAAAATACAAACTTTTGACTGGTAGTATATATAATCAGACAGTTGAAGCCTTTTTGGTGACATGTAAAACATCCAAAATGTCTGCTTTCATATAAACAACCACCCCGCCCCACCAAGTGGTTTATAGGAACATGATTCGAAAAGGTGCAGCTGAAAATGATTTGACTTGTCAAATTTTGTAAATATATGCATTAATATTTTAAATAAATGTTAAAATTATGTTAATGCATGTTGAAGGAAACACTGTTAAAGCCACAAAAAAAAAAAAAAAAAAAAAAATTCATAGTACTATTGGACAGCAGCCCGTTGTACAGTTTATTTATAGTTTTTGTTTATTTTGGCCACTGTGCCTTAGTAAAGAGTTGCGCTTTCACTTACACGTGTGCGCGATTGGATTGGCTACAAACTCAAAAGTTCTATGTTCTGGAGTGTTGCCATAACATTGCGTTAGGACTATTTTGCAGAAAGATGGACAAAACTGAGGACAGACTGGCTGAGCATATTCACACTTATATTATTATAAAGGTCGTCAGGGATCAGCAGAAATGGATTAACTGGTGAGAGGAAGCAGCCAGATCTGCTGAATCCAGTGTTAAATGGTCAAACTACAGGACAGTCAGCTAAAGTAAATGAGACGTTATGAATGTAGACGGTCACTCAGATTATATATATAAAGCCTACAGCCCTGCAATGCGTGTTGAGCAGTTTTTTTTGTCATGTAACACTTATTGCTTGGACTATAAGTCTTCAGAACTGATTCATTGTGGCTCGTGTTGAGTAAATTAACATTTGCGATTTTTTCCTACATCTGATTAAATACAACAGCAATAACAAAACTCCAACCAACAACATTCCATCCATTAATCTTTAAAGACCCTTATAATTAAGACATGCATTCATTCATCCATCCAACAATGGTACTGGCTGACACATTCAACCAACATTCAATCTGACATATCTGGCTACGCCCCCCACACCCCCCATGGCTATGTTAATGTAAATGCCGTATTTGGCAAGCACCTGAATCTCGTTTCCTCTTCAGTGACCTCTTGCCTGCCTTCTCCACCTTGCCCTTCTTCCCCTTTTTGCCTCTTTTGGCTTCATAATCACTTCCTCCTCCATCTTCTTCCTCCTCCTCTTCTCCAAAGTCATTGTCTTCATCACTACCAAAGTCATCTGGCAAGCAGAAGGAAAGAAATCCAGTTAGCTCCGCTCCAAAATCCCAAGGCACTTAAGAACAGGTTTAAATAAAGCATCCTTACCTGCCGAATCATTTTTGGCTTTGGCGAGTTTATCATCAGAGTCCTCACTGAAAGAGAAACCACAGGAATAAGCCACAAATGATGACCAAGAGTGCCATGCTGGATCAGTAACAGCATTTACTGCAGGCGGTACAGTTAGAATTAGCAACCACTTATGTGGGTCACATGCAGGAAGTGGATTTTAAAGACCCATAATCCCTGCAAACAGACCATTAAGTGAATTAGCTCTGGCAACACTGCATGCTCAAGCGGGCATTAAATTATTCCAATAATGGGAGTACAATTAAAATGTTGTGCTTAAGCACTTATCTGCGAACGCTCGGACACTGAAAGCGACAAGGATGGTCACCTTTCTTCCTTTGAGTTCTTGGACTTCTTGTGCTTGATTTCACGTGGGGCGGCACGCACCTTCTTGGGCTTTTCAGAGTCTCTCTCATATTCCTCTGGAAAATACACAAAGCATGTCACCTGGATGAGCAGGTTTGCTGCATGTATAAATAAGCGAGCACACCAGTCAGTTGTGGCAGAGGGTAAAGTGATCATTTGGGGCAAAGGACGTGATGTGACTGATGTCCAAACGGGCATAATAATAGGGTACCAGGTGAAGAGTGGTCGCATCTGGAAAACACTAACTTTGTGGGTTGTTCTAGAGCTGCTGTAGTGAAGGTACTGAGAATGAACTTCCTGTACAGGAGCATAACATGAGCCATTGATGGCAGAGGGGAATGACTGATGAGTTGTACAGAACAATCGATGTGCCACAGTGGAATGGGCATGAATACCTCCATATAATTCTGTCACTAATACAGTGCATGCAACAATGTCTTCCTAGCGCCAATTGAGCCAAGGGTGGTTATTCCCTTCATTAGGTAGGTAGTCATAATATTCTCATATGACTGTGTATGCGTGTGTGAAGAATGGAGATACATAACAGTGAAACACTGCTTGGAATAAAATCTCTTTACAATAACTTTACATTAGAAGTTGAGAATGTTTTGCCTTCACCTGTAAAGTTACCATTTTGGAGATACTGGCTTGACTTTGGACAGAAACAACATACAAGTCTTATATATAGTGCTGTATATATGATGCCTATCCTAATACAGGGGTTATGTATAATTCAATATATCATGATACACCGTCATACTGCAAAGCAAGGCCATGTGCTGAGATTTTTTAAAATCTAGTTTTAGGAAAACGATGCATCCAGATAAGAGATGATCATACTGCCATCTAGTGGTCGGATGTTTAAACAACACGAAAAACAGTCTGCCAACAGTATCTTAGTGTGTCAATATCTTCTTACACAACTAACATACACAAATAAATCATTTTAACATTTTAAATGATCACGAAAAGCACCACCATTTACAGAAGAACAGCCGAAATGAAGTGTTAAGCTGGATGTTACCTGCATCATCAGATTCATTGAACTGTGAATAATTCACCACCTTCCGGTTCCTGTGGAGAAAACAAAATTCATTAGTGTTAAAACAGTAAAACTGGGGATTTTACAAAAGAGCTCAGGAGCCAGTGGATTAGTACAGAAACCTCCAGTCAGACTACAAGAGGCCATTTAACATACCTACGTCCCATTAGCTTAATTAATGACCGTCAAAACAGCTCTTCAATTACCATTTCAATGAGGGTTTCATTAAAAAGTTAAGCTGTGGCCTATTTAGCCACTCTTGCTAAACAACGCCTTTCAACATGCACGATTAGGCACAAGCTACTTAGTGAGGAAAGATATTAGGCCTAGAGACAGAACTTCAGAAGAACCGTGGGTCAGATTTGAACCAGAACCACTAACAAATCCAGTTTCAAGGAAAAACATAAGTTTAGGAAATCTGAAGAATGGGATACTGTGGCAGACCCAATGAAACAAAGTGAGAGACCTGATCTTCACCACCATTACAGGATCTCTGATTTACTTACTGCTTACCCAGGCCTGAAGCTACAAAAGTATTAGAACACCTGCTCACTCGTTTCTCCCAAAATCAATAGAGGCTGAAGAGTTGATCCTGCTTTGTTGAAGTAACTGTTTCTAGTGTCCAGATAAGATTTTCTACTAGATTTTGGAGTATGATGGAGGATCTGATTGCATTCAGCAACAAGTATGTTAGTGAGCTCAGGATGTTAGATCACCGCCACCAACTCATCCCAACTCACTCCAAAAGTACTTCATGGAGCGCCATCATTCCAGAGAACACAGCTCAATGCTGGGGGGCTTTATACCCCTCTAGTCCATGGCTGGCATTAGACGTGGTGCAAATAGGTTCATGTTAATCTGCTCCAGAGTCATAGTCTATTGACAGTACTTCTCTACAAGGACTAGATAAGCTGATAATTTTTGTCCTATTTTTAGCTTGCATGATGGGAATATTCCATCTTCTAATCTCCACAGCGCCCTCTGCTGGCAACTACGCAACTCCCTGTAATGGCTGCCAATCACCATGATGCATCACAAAAGTTTATTTCGGTTACATTATTTAACAGAACTAACAGACCTGCTCGCAAATCAGAAATTAGTATTACTTGCATCATTTAATTAAAACATGTTTCTTACATATACTTTTAATTTTCCTTCATTGCAGACAGTGTGAACCCAAGATTTTTCATGCTTTGTCTGGACAACTTCATTTCGGTTGTTAATATACAGCCATTCCTGCATTTCAGGCCCAAAGAAGCAGCAACGGTGCAATTTAAGTACATCAATGATGTCAGATGACGAGATCAATGATAAAGATATAAACTAAATAATGATGTGCTTTCAAATATGTGATGTCTACAGGCAATCATAACCATTTGGTTGAAAATCATTATCCACGAATCCTTGGAATATCCTTGGAAGGAGTTGAGAAAATTACAATACTCCTGAAAGAAAGATTAGCATACGTCTCCCTCAACAATACACACAATTAAACGATTTAAGGAATGTGGAGGAATTTCAGTGCATAAAGGGCACAAGCCTAATTTGAACATTTGTGATCTCCAATCTTTTATTGCATCAACAGCTGATAACCACATGGACAAGAGATTAGTTAGACAAACCTTTGTCAGGCACTGCAATAAAGAGTTATATTCACAAAAGCTGTGCAATTACTGTGCACAAAAACATGCCTTATGTTAACCATGTCCAGAAGCAACGTTAACTTCTCTAGACTCCGAGGCCTCTGGGATGGACCATCACACAGTGGAAACATGGTCAGACAAATCAGTATTCCAGATCTTCTGTTTTAAAGAGTTTGAGTGCGCTCCTGACCAAAGATCGGTCATGGTATGGGGTTGTGTCAGTGCCGTTGGTAAAGGCCATTTCCATGCCTTAAAAATGCACTGAAATCGTAGAGCAACATGTTGCCTTTAAAACTACATCTTTTCCAGGGAGGGCCATGCATTTTTCAACAAGACACCACATGCTGCACATATTACAAAGGCGTGGCTGTGGAATAAGAGGGTATGAGGACTGGACTGGTCTGCCTGCAGTCTCCAACAGAAAATACCTGAAACATTGCTTGGTGCGAGTGTCCAAAGAAATGGCAACATTACAAATGCTTTACCCAAATTTTTGGGGGGGAATTTGTTGAAGGTCTGAAATGCAGGAACAGATGTATATTAATTATTAAAAGTGATCAGACAAAACATGAAATATTTTGGGTTCATACTGTCTGCAATCAAATAAGTCAAAGTAAGAAACATCTTTAACATTTATTTGCATTTTACATACTGTCCCAACTTTTTCTGAGCACGTCATGGAGAGCACTGGCATTTCCAGAACAATGAACAACTGTGTACAACATAAAAAGTCTGTAAACAGCAACTGCAGCCATTTATATACTTACTGCATAAACTACAGCAACAAGTTGCTGACTGGATTGAATTTTAAGAGATTAATACGTTTTCTTTGTCATATGTTTTGTGTTATATGTTAGTGTATTTTTGCATTTTTTCTGCCCATTCCAATTTAAATATGTATAAAAATATGATTCACAAAGTACGGCCGTCATGATTATTACTTAATCATCTGATCACAAATATTTGTTCATTGTAATCATTTTGATTTCAGCTACTTTACAGTCGCCCTTTCAATGTCACATTTTTAATTACCACTAAACAATCATCTATACTGATGCAAGCACATAAAAATGAAAGAAAGCAGAGTTAGTGATGCTCTTATGAAATCAAACTAACTGTTAGCATCGTTAAAGTTTTAGATGGCAGTGTTCAGTAATGTTTATATACAATGATGTACAAATGAACAGCTAATCAGTTGTGTGCTCCTGACAGCTCACATGGTCAGTTTAGGCTTGTCTTTCGTCCACATTGAGACAATTAAATATTTAATCGCAATTATTTATGACAATTAAAAGTCAGCTATAATTTTACAAAATTATTTTACATCCAGTCCAGTCCTACCAGGGCTATCGGAAGAAAGACTCAAATGCAAACTATTCAACAAGACTGTCACACCTTGAAATTATTTACAATTAAATACCCGTCATTTAAGTAACCGACTTGTGTAGTGTATGGAAATGAAAACACACTGAAGACACCTTAACTAACATCTGGATGTATTTGTACAGAAACGATTACGCTATAAGTGACTAGAGTTCTTGTGTTTATTAGAAATATTAGCCTCACAGATTTCACTCTAAACTAGCAAAACAAGCAAACGCTACACAGGACTACATTTAGGATACGTTGAAAATGATGCAAATATGTACGAAGTGGCAAAGTCAACCAATCAGCTGTCCTGCTTTCTGTCCGTCAACACGTCTTGGATCCAAACTAAGACAAAATTTGATATCGACAGAATGTTAGTTTTCAAACATTTTGGCTTTGATTTTATTTATTTACTACTTCATTTACATAACTGATTCAAATTCAGTGTCAAAAAATAAGCAGCTGTGATTAGGTGATTGTGATCATTCAACAAAAAGTGCTTCAACCCTGCTGGAGTTATTAAGTCATGCCACGTCCGTCCCAATAAAGCTGAAATGTTAGCAGAGCCGCCGCAATAAAACCCTTTAACAAGGGGGTTATATTACAGGAAAAAGGATAGCCAGTGCCGCCGGCCTCTTCCACTGTTATCACCTCGGGCTACACTACGCTGTTTGTTCCCGTCTTGCTGATGTCAAAACGATGCGAGAAACAAACCCCAGCTAGAGAAAGAGGCTGAAACGAGACTCCCCTCATGTGTCAGAAAGCAAGTGTTGCTAAACAGATCAGAGTTTCATTTACATTGTCCCTAAACGGTCAAGCATCAGACAGGTTTTTATGGTTATTGTTTAGGAGTGGAACAGAAAATTGAGCTTTAGCATCAAACTTGCTTACTGATAACTGAGAAATCTGTCAAATTAAGCAACTCAGAAGTAAACCAAGCCTTTCAACGTGATCCGAGTGGAAATTTGGAGAAACCTGACAGGTCAGGATTGATGGAAACCAGACGTCTAAAGTGTTGCAATACCTCTAAATAGGGACGACACCAAATTGATACCATGTAGTTATCTAGAGTTGCGCCAAGACTCAACTTTTCAATACTCAATTTGGCATTAATCTCTACACTAACACTCAATACTTTCTAATACAATTACGTTAGACCAGTTATAAATGGATTTTGCTGAAAACAGAATAAAAATTTGCTGTTTTTATTCATTTCCAGAGTATTGATTTGGTATTGAGCTTACTACACTTGGTATCGGTATCAAAATCCTGGTATTGGGCCAGTACGTAGAGAAAATGTAGGCTCAGGTATTTGGGGGTGTGGAATAATCTAAATCAACTCTAGCCTGAGAGAGCACACAACTGCACACAGCATCATAAAACACAAAGCAAAGTACAGAAGGTCACATGATACCAGGTCAAGCCATACCAGTAGACTTGGGGCAACAGAGTAGAAAGTAGGGTGAGATATCTAAAATACTTCATTTTAAAGCTTACAATGTTTAAGACAAACATGTCAGTACTGGCTGATGTATATGCTTGCAGTACCATAATAGGTTCTGGAAAAAGTCTAAATGGTCCCAAAGGTTTATCATCATCATCACATATAAAAACTGAAGTGTAGAATAGAAGCAGTGGTTGTTTAAGACAGCAATTTTGGAAAAAAAAAAATTGCTGTTACTGATTTTAAAAGCTAAAATATAGTGCCACCTACTACATACACTAAACAGATCCGGAAAAAATTAAGAAACCACTCAATTGTCAGTTTCTCTAGTTTTACAATTTAAAGATGTGCAAAATTAAGATTTTTGTTTTATTCTATAAACCACTGACAATATTTCTGATGAATTCCAAATAAAAATACTCATCTAATGCATATAAGCACAAAATTATTATCTGGTTCAAAATATCCCAGACCTTGAGCAAAGAAAGGTTCCTACTGATTTTTAAACACAACAGTGATGATGTAACTTGGGACGAGATCAGAAATCAATAACTAGTTGAATAAGTAAATCTGAACATGCACAAAGTGGACAATTAACTGACCAATGTCATGCTTTCTATTCATCAATATGCAGTAGTTACAGACTGACCAGACACAGCTTGAGCTCAAATGAACAAAAATGACTGACCGTCATTAACTTTGAGTTAACAATGATATTTGCTTTCAAATAATTTTCTTTGATTTATATTCATTTACTTCAACACAGCAGATTCAAATTTACATTTTTAACGCATTTATCTGCAGGAAATGATTAAGTAGTCAAGACGTGCATTTTCAGACCTTGAACAAAGCAAAGAAAAGCTGAAACTGATTTTTAAACACAATAGTGGTTTTAACTTCAGAAATCAATAACTTGTTAATTAAGCCTGATTTGTTCATGCTCTCCACCCGGCCTTCACTGCTGTTGGGTGACTTTATACTAAAAATTCAGTCACAGCTTTGTTTGGTGGCCTGTGACTCCATCTTTCTCTTGATCACATTCCTGAGGTTTTCAGTGGGGGTCAGGTCTGGACATTTGGAGTGGGCTCTTATACGTGTAGACACTTTTGCTTTGTCTTAGGCCACTAACAAAAGCTCAATAAAACACATACAATAAAATGTGAGTGTAGACTGGGCTCTAGCTTGGTCTGTCTCTTCTTCTCCTCAATGTAAAATGTTTAAAAGACAACAATGCAAAAAAGGGGGTGTGGTGCCTACGAGTCTGGCCCCGCCCCCTTCTGGCGTCACCCCCCACACAAACGTTCACGTAGGAGACGCAGCAGATTTTCTCCAACGCGTTTTTTAAACGAGAAAAAGAAAATGGGTGGAAAATCCCTGACATGAATCGGTTGAACAAAATACACGCCATTAGCTTCTATACAGCATCGAGAAGAAATGCGCGAAGCTCATTTTTTTCGAATTCGCCCGTTCCACCTTAAATCATGCAGCAGTTACAATGAGACGCCTGCTAAAGGCCTGTAAGGCGCTTGAATGTAACTGCTGCAGAATTTAAGGTGGAGCGGGGGAATTCGAACGAGGCGCTAACTCAATGACTCCTGCACGCATGACTGGACAGACATTAGCCTGCACAAGGCTCTGAAGTAAATAAATTAATATAATAACAAAAAATAAATAAATAAAAAATAAATCGAGCCAATAGGGAAGCAGCTACAGTCTGGGGGGGTGGGGGGTTATCACCGCCTTGCCAGGATGAATGGGAGGCCATATTCTTTTTTTACTTGATTTTGCAACACGGAGATGATTACTGTTACATTGTCTGACATTTACACGCCTGTATCAGTCTATACCAAATGTGCCTGCTCATATACGGGGTGCAGAGGCAGGTAATTGCCCCGCAAACCGAGTCAACAGCACGCATGAGGCGACGCTAGATAAGGAGGATAAGAAGCGCGCGCAAAAAAAGAAAAAAAAAAGACAAGAGATTTTTTGGGAACAAATACAACTAATGCATCAAATGAGACTATTGCAAAAAATAAAGATTAGCCTAACCTACTGCTTGCAAGAATCACAAAGGATGAGGGCTGTAAGATGAGTGAAATAAAACGCAGATTATCGTGCAATGAGCATAATGCACACACGCGCGTGAAGCCAAACAAACTCAAAAGAGTTGCATGCAATTGCAGCCCCTCAGGGAGGAGGACAGATGAAACACACACGTACCTCACTGGTCTTGACATGTTTTTTGCTCTGTTTTTGCAGGAACACTGTGGAGGTTAAAACGAGCAAAATAACCAAGAAAATAAAAAGCTTAAAAAAGGTTTTTCAGCCAATGCGACGTCGCTTTAAAAAACGACTCCCTCTCCCCCTGTCGTAAAACTAAAAAAAGAGTAAAAAACCGTATCCGTTGCTACTGAAGGATTTGTGTTGAATTTAAATTTTATTTTTTACCTTCAGCTTCTCAAAATGGTGAATAAAACAAACTGAAACTGCAGCCCTCGCGCAACCAAACCCCCTCGGGCAGTGGGCGAGGCTTTGAGCAAAAGTGCAGCCCACTCTGAACGGCGTCCAGCCGCGATTGGACGGTTTGAACGCGCGTTTCGCTTTTCGATTGGCCAAGCCGTCTGTCTGTTAAAGCCAATCGCGTCCCCCTTCCCCCTCCCCCTCTTTCGGTGGATAGGTTGAGACGACACTGCTTAGAAAACAAAAAGCGAGGCCCGTACTGGACACAAACTGGCCCAGTTTAGGGGTAAAATGGCATTTTTTGGTAAGGCTGAGCAGACATGTTCATGTTAGTTAGCCAGTGAGTTGAGTGAGTCTTCACTGAAGTAGAAATATGTCACGTTTTTGCTATTTTCTCCCTGCTAATGGTGACCAAAGATGCTATCGCGTATTTAGCTAGTTTGAGCAGGTCATATGTAGGAGGCCCCACAAATACACACTCATGTTTGTATTACTGTCCTTCAAGGGACCTTCCAGTGACTAACACTAAATGTTCATATCCTTCACCAAACCCAACCTTATTCATACTTAAACAAAGCAATTAATCAGCTTTATGCTACTTTTAGTTTTCTAATTAAAGCTTATTCTTTTTTAGAAAGGCATTTTTCAGAATTTTATAAAGCCTTACAGTATCAACATGTCCATAGGGACGTGGTCACAAACAGGGCAATAATTAATTGCAGCCACTCTTACAGAAAAAGTAATATGATACAACCCAGTTTGAATTAAGTTATTACCATGTAATTTCACCGTACTAAATAACTATTATTAAATGCTGTCAAGATGATTCCACCTCCTGGTGACCGTATATAGCGTTTCTCCATAGCATCCAGTCTTCTGTTTGGGTCTTCAAGTTTCTCGATGGCTCATTCATGATTCTTCTGGTTGTTCAAGTTCAAGAGGTTTTTATTGTTATTTCAGCTATATTCAGTAAAGTACATATTGAAACAAAACAAAATTCCTTCAGGACCAGGTGTGACACACAACACAAATGCAACAAAAAACAATAACTACAAGCACTAATAAATAAATACAAAATGCTGCTTGTCTAACTAGACTAGGACACATTACAGCATGAAGGACAAATGTGATGTTGGTCAGAATGTGGTAGTGAGTGATATCTAGTGAGAAGCGAGATTCCAGCCTACACTGTGTTTTAGCAGCAGATTTTTTATACTACAATGTGCAAATATTGGAATGATTGTGTAGACAAACACAGTGCTGTTCAAATATGCAGTGATATTTAGTACCTGAGAGTAAGACATGTGAAATGTGTATCCATTTATCTTTTTGCTGATCCTCTTTCTCTTTTACCTTCTGTTCCAGCATAATTGTCTTCTCAAGTGAACTGGTTCTTGTCATAATGTTTCCAAAATAAGATCTTCAGTTTGGTTTTCTGGGCTTCTAGTGAAAGCTGAGGTTAGATTTGGTTGAGGAGCCATTGATTTATTTGCTTTGCTTCCCAAGTTCCTCTCAAAAGTCTTCTCCATCACCAAATGCATCAATATTCTTCCTGTCCTGCTTATTGTTCTCCAGTTCTCATTTTAATAAACAACATTCCAAAATACTTTCAGATGTGATTTTGTACCACTTTATTACAAACCGGATTCCAAAAAAGTTGGGACACTAAACAAATTGTGAATAAAAACTGAATGCAATGATGTGGAGATGGCAAATGTCAATAT
>BRDA01025785.1:3347-18801 GCA_036984385.1 Crenuchus spilurus
GTAAGCACTTAGCCATGCCATTGCAACCACTTATCAACATCATAGCAACCAAATAGGATACCATAGCAACCACTTAGCAAGGCCATAGCAACCAACTAGGATACCATAGCAACCACTTAGCAAGACCAATAGCAACTAATTAAGATACCATAGCAACCACTTACCAAAAGTATAGTAAACAACAAAACCATAGCAACCACTTAGCAAGACCATAGCATCCAACTAAGATACTATAGCAATTACTTACCAAAAGTATAGTAAACAGCAAAACCATAGCAACCACTTAGCAAGTCCATAGCAACTAACTAGGATACCATAGCAACCACTTACCAAAACCATAACAACCACTTACCAAAACCATAGCAACCAACTAAAGATATCATAGCAACCACTTACCAAAACTATAGTAAACATTTAGCAAAACCATAACAACCACTTAGCAAGACCATAGAAAAGAAACTAGGATACCATTACAACCACTTAGGAAATCTATAGTAACCACTTAGCCATACCACAGCAACCACTTAGCAAGACCATAGCAACTAATTAAGATATCATAGCAACCACTTACCAAAAGTATAGTAAACAGCAAAACCATAGCAACCACTTAGCAAGACAATAGCAACCAACTAAAGATATCATAGCAACCACTTACCAAAACCATAGTAAACATTTAGCAAAACCATAACAACCACTTAGCAAGACCATAGAAAAGAAACTAGGATACCATTGCAACCACTTAGGAAATCTATAGAAACCACTTAGCCATACCACAGCAACCACTTAGCAGGACAATAGCAACTAATTAGGATTCAATATGAACCACTTAGCAAATCTATAATAACCACTTAGCAAGACCATAGCAACCAACTAGAATACCATAGCAACCACTTAGCAAGACCAATAGCAACTAATTAAGATAACATAGCAACCACTTACCAAAAGTATAGTAAACAACAAAACCATAGCAACCACTTAGCAAGACCATAGCATCCAACTAAGATACCATAGCAACCACTTACCAAAAGTATAGTAAACAGCAAAACCATAGCAACCACTTAGCAAGACCATAGCAACCAACTAAGATACCATAGCAACCACTTAGCAAAACTTAAGCACTTAACTATACTATAACAACCACTTAGCAAAATCATAGTAAGCACTTAGCCATGCCATTGCAACCACTTATCAACATCATAGCAACCAAATAGGATACCATAGCAACCACTTAGCAAGGCCATAGCAACCAATTAGGATACCATAGCAACCACGTAGCACAAATAGTAAACACTTATTAAGACCATAGCAACTACTTAGCAAGACCATAGCAACCACCCTTCAAGACAACAGTAACTGTAATTACAATTGAATATTTACATTCGTGTTATACATTTATTTGTGTTATTTTGTTTTGCCATCTGATTTTTACCAGAGGAAGATGGATTCCCCCTTTAAGTCTTAGATACTCTCAGGGTTCCTGACGCTTGCTCTTAGGGAGTGTTTTCTTGCTACTGTTGGGTTTGATAGATCTAGAATTTCTTTGAAAAGCTGATTTTCTATAAAGTTACTTTATGCGAACACCATCCATCCATCAATCCATCCATCCATCTATCATCTTCTGCTTAAACCTAGTCAGGGTCGTGATGTGTCCTCCATCTCTTCAGCGGGCACAGAGCAGCCCATTACACATCTTAGCTAAACCCAGGACAGGGTTTGAAAATACTAATTTAATTGAACATAGAAAAAGATGACTTCATCACGGCATATCAGTGTATTTTTACATCCGTAAGCACACACAATAGTAAGAGTGCACTATGGTGATGATGATGATGAAGAGTGATGCAGGTACAAAAGGAAATGAAAAAACCAGAGAAGATAGCAGAGATCTGGAAGTGTTGGCTGAATGAAAACTTTCTCAATGGAGAGCGAGCATCTGCTGTCATATCAGGGGAGAGAGTCCTCCTGCAGGAGCTCCACCACGCTGACTGCAACAGATGCTATTGGTTGTTTTTTGTCACTTTTCTCCACAGTGGTCTGGATAGAGCATATCTTGATATTCTGGCAAAGTGAAAAGAGCACTTTCAAATAAGTTCTAGCCAAGTATCTCAACTCAAACAACAGAGAACGCTACATTCTGATCAAGTTTTGGTAAAGAACAGCACATTATAAAAATTTTGGAGAATAACCTTATTATGTCAATTTAAGTTGAGTCAGTAGAGACACATTAAGAAGCCTGGACAGAGGCCTTATTAAGACTTATTCACCAGTTTTACATTAAAGGTGCAAAGTCTAAAATCAAGTAAACAGGTGCACAAGTAAGCTCTGTTACATTTAATATCACTATAGTCAGTTCACTCACAGTTCACAGGGAGAAAGGCCCTCCACAAATAAGCAAAAGCAATATCACACAGAACAACAGAAGCAACAGGGGAGACTGACTCAGACAGAAAGTCTGTGCACTGAAACACAATATTTTTCCTTAATAATCACACTCACATACTTGTTCATATGAAATATTAAAACAATATTAAACATTAGGGATGCACCAACATTTTGGTCAGCAATTTTTTAAAGCAAAACAGTGAAAAATGCCACTTTTGGTTTACATAGCCTACATTTAAAAAAATAAAAATTCCAAATTCCAAAATCAGGGCCCCGAGTGGCTCAGCGGGCAAAGACGCTACTATGACCAGAGGATCACGAGTTTGAATCCCGGTCATGCTGTTTGCCATCAACAGTCGGGGCCCAAGAGAGCAAAAATTGGCAGTGCTCTCTCTGGGCGGGTAGATGGCGCTCTCTCTCTCTCCATCACTCTCACATTGTAATGTCTGCTGGCTCAGGCGTCTACTGATTGGTCCAATTGGAGCTGGGGACCCTGTGTGTCTTCCTCCGAGCGCGTTAGGCTCTCCAGTGATGGTGTATCAGCGGTGGTTCAAAAAGAAGCGGTGGCTGCATCAAACACACCGGAGGAGGCTTGTGCTTGCCTGCACCCTCCTAGAGTCAGGGACACTGCAAAGTGATGGGGAGAGGCCTAACGGAGGGGATGGGCTAATTGGTTACCACTACATTGGGAAGGGGATAAAAATTGGCAAAAACCTAGAAATAATAATAATAATAATAAAAAAAACATTATTCCAAAATCTAGACATTCAGCGGATTGTATTTAACATTTTATATACTGAGCTGCCAATATAATTAAAGTAAACAGGACTAATTACACTCATGTTTTAATCAAACGTGCAGGTTAGATGGACTGATGATATTCACAATACACTCATGAAAGCATACAAAGACATATTGTAAAATAGTTTATAACAATACCAATAAATATTGCCACATTTCCCAGATTTAGTGGTCTCACATGGTAACCTTTAAGCCAATTCCCATTCATTTCCATCCTATTACTTCATGTAAATGCCCAGTGGTTTCCTAACGGTTTGATTTTTTTGCATAGAAGGCCATGCCGACATGTAACAGCCTTAAAATGAAGGTAAAATATCAAACTGCATGAGGTAAAATCAAGGTTTAACTGTAAACTACTTTAAAGAGCCGTTTCTGCTGGAAAGAGCTGGCTTAGTTTGGTCAGAGTGTCTTTAAACGGAAGAAAAAGGCAATGCAGGTTTAAGCTTGGCCTGTACTTTCACTACCAGCAGGAGACAAAGCAACAACTGGGGATAACAATTGATGCCATCACCTCGAACAAAACATACATGATACCCAGCCTCCAGCAGAGATGCCAGAGCAACAATCTAACGCAAGACTATTCAGTGGAAATTTTCCCCAACACACCCCCTGCTGCCTGACCCAGATGAGTTCTGCGACGAAATAAGTTCCCATAAAAAGCTCTCTGAACAGACACATGCTTAAGCACGAGTCAATGTGTTGGAGCGAGGAATAATAATAGTTCTCGCAGAACGTTCCTTCTGCTTTATCTCACTGAACTGAGCACTGAATCCCATTTATCAATGTTTGCAATGAGCAGCTGATGAAGCCGCAGACACGGTGCTCATGTTAATGGAGTAATAAGCTGCTCTCACTGCGGCACTGCCGTCTGATTACCAGCAGTGAATCAGCGATGAGTGATTAAATCCCAAATATACACATACAGATACAAAAGGACAATGTTAATTATATCAGGATTACACTTTACTACAGTTTATGTTTATTAGACCATTTTACAGTTAATCTGTAATAGTCTTAAAGTGATAATTCAGCAAAAAAACTACTTTTTACAGACTTTTCTGAGCTGATCAGTCAAGTCAAGTGCTTGTCTGAAGTTTGCTTCATAGTCTCTTATATAGCAATGAGTCATATTCAGAGATACAGTACTAATACACACACAAAAAGGTGTGATATGAAAGCTGAAACTCTCTTTTCTTATTCATTTCGGACTATTTTGAGCTGCCATTTAAATATTTTTGTTTAAATAAATCATATGCCATATCATTCTGGAATAAACATTTGAAAAAACATTTGTTTAACATCTTTTACTGAAATAAGCTCCAAACAGAACTGAGCACTCAAGGTTCTGTCCTGCAGAAACGTGACCTCTTATGGCACAAATGTGAGTTACAAGATGAACCAACATAAAGTCCATTCAGTGCTGTGCAGCCTGAAAAAATATGAATTCTGCAAGAAGAAATTCTAAAAGCTCTTATATTTGTGTGTTCAGCATGAATTTGTAAGCATATGTAGTTATAAAACATCATTTGAAGAGCTCTTTTACTAAAACCATCAACATTTAGTTTGTATCTGGCTCCAAGATGTTATGTACTACCTCAGATTAGAGAAAATAAGATTTACACTTAAAGGTAATACTGCTATGTTTTATCATAAATGAGACCCGTTTATATCTTACTGTGCTTCACTTCACATTTTGCCAACTGACTAATAACCCCCGGGGTTTTTTTTTGTCCCCCCCTAAATGTAATTAATTATTATTATTATGATTTATTTATTATTGTTTTTTATTTTATTTTATTTTTATTTCGTTGTGTGAGTGTGGGTGTGTGGGGATTTTGTGGTTAAAATAAGAAAAAAGGGGAGGCATTGTTTTTGTTCTCTGTATCTATTTGTATGCTGTACGAACTCCTCAATAAATAAATATTAAAAAAAGAAAGAAAAAAAAAAACATTTTGTTTGTAATTCATGTAGTTGCAGTATATAAACAATCAGATCTGGGCATACAGACCCAGACACAAAATTCCACATCTTACACAATTTACACTTATTTAGATGAAGTACATTCAGTCAAGACAAATTTAGCTTCTTTATTTACGAACTGGAGCTAACACTGGTAACTAGTTAAAAGTTCAATGTTAAAAGTTCTATTAAAATGCAAAGTGATGGGGAGAGCCACTAATGGGTTGGGTTAATTGGGTACTACCAAAATGGGAAAGGGAGAAAATTGGAAAAAATAATAATTAAAAAAAGTTATATTAAAAACTGGAATTGGGGGATTAGGGGGAATTGGGTCTAATTGGGATTTTAAAAATATTAAAAACTAAGGTATCAATCTTTTTTGTTAATCATTATGAATAACTTATGAATAATTTCAATACATTATGAATAAACATGACTAAATATGATGTACTTAATGGTAAAATACAAGCAGTTGTTCAGTTTTAAGTACTAACAGCTAAACAGTATATTCTTTAAATCAGGAATGCCCAATACTGGTCCTGGAGATTTACCACCCTGGGAAGCTTGTTTGCCATCCTTAAGCTAACACAGCTGATCCTGGTAATGAAGGCTTTCAGTGTCATTTGAATATTCCCTTCAGGCATACTGGGTATAAACTCTTCAGAGTGCAAATCTCCAGGACCAGGATTGGGCATCCTTGGACTAATCTACAAGTCTGATCAGACAGGGGTTGTTGAGGTAGGATGGCCATTGGATTTCTTTGTTTGACCAGTTGAATTCAAGCATAATATCAAATCAAAACGGGATAAATTGCTGTTGTTCATGAATATAATGCTAGAAAAGGACCATCAGTGTCTGCCAATACTTTGAAGGACATGCTCCTTGGACATGCTAAGTACTTAGAGAAGTCCATTTACTGTGATGTGTCTGAGGGCATTGAGTTCCTGCCCCTCAGCTTCATAATTTCCTAGACTTAGAGCTAATACTCAGTACGTGTTGAGCATGAGCTCTGGCTGTCTAGAATTCTGGTTTCAATGTCTTAACAGATTGTGTCCCACTCAATAGCCGCGCTTTATGACAGTGCTTCATATTGATTTCCGAAGAGAAACCGCAAATTCTAATTACACAAAAACGCATTAAAGGACTTTAGCCAATAACGATCAGGGCTTATAAAAATGGGATGGTTTCAGTGGCCTTGTGTTCTCCACTAACGCTGAGCCCACTGCATCAATGCACTGTTACAGTCTCATTCTGACCTGAGAGGATCAAAACTGGATGGGCCTTAGTTGTATAATCAGCAGAACTGACCACAGAACTGTAGAGCACCTCTAGTCATCTTCATTTGCACTGTTAGCTGAAGCCACATTGGATAATTTTTCACTGTGTTCTTCCAGTTGTTCTGACTGATGGTTTTCCTTGGAGAAGGGCAAAGCCAGCACAATGCAAATTGCTTGTTGTCAACCAGACCATTCAAGAGAGCAAATAGGTTGGGAGTGGAGCAAACTGCAACTGTGGTAACTTTCAGCATCGAGGAAGATGAACGAGGCCAAAATACCCACAAATGAGGCAAAGCAGAGTGATGAGTAAGGTACTGTTAGACTGGAGGGGATAACGTTAAAAGTCATGGTGAATTAAAAAGAAAAAAGGCCATTTTCAAGAGTTAAGCTCATTACTTTTATGTTCATATCTTATTTTTAAAATATGTTAATGCTTTCTGAAATGTTGAAATGGTTTGAATATTAATGTACTAAAGCTCAAAACAAAATACACAAAAAAAAAAAAAAAATCTAAAAAGGCCAAAAATGGTCACACACTAATATTTTTTTGGACCACCTTTAGCTTTCTTTATGGAATGCTGTGGCATCATTTCCACAAGCTTCTGCAATGTCACATTTATTTCTGTGCAGAGCTGCATTAAGCATTATTATTGCATTACATTTGCCCCAAGATCTTGTATTGATGATGGGAGATTTAGACAACTGTGCAAAGTCTTCTCCAGCACTTCCCAAAGATTGTCAATGGGGTTCAAGTTTGGAGTTTGTGGTGGCCAATCCATGTGTGAAAATGATGTCTCATGATCCCTGAACCACTCTTTCACAGTTTGAGCCCCATGAATCCTGGCAGTGTCATCTTGGAATATGCCCGTGCCATCAGGGAAGAAAAAATCCATTGATGGAGTAACCTGGTTGTTCAGTATATACAGGCAGTCAGCTGACCTCATATTTTGAACTCATAACGTTGCTGAACCTGGACCTGACCAACTGCAGCAAACCTATATTATAGTACTGCCCTCATAGGTTTGTATGGCAGATGGGTGCATCACTTCAGCCAACTCTCTTCTTACCCTGATGCGCCCATCACTCTGGAACAGGGTAAATCTGGACTAATTAGATCACATAACCTTCTTCCATTGATCCAGAGTCCAATCTTTATGCTAATGCTAGCAAATTGAAGCCGTTTTTGCTGGTTAGCCTCACTGGTAATCGCCGATCATTCAAGATTTTTTTCCGACCACATTCCTTCCTCGAAGGTGATGTTTCCGTCACTGTCCTTTCACTTTTTAATAATGTGTTGGACAGTTCTTAAACTGATTTTAGTAGTTTCAGCATCTCCTTGCTTGATGACCCTTCTGAATCAGATTAACATCTTTTCCTCAGCTACAGGATGTCTTTAGACATGGTTGTTTAAAAAATGAGAAGCCACTCACTGCATCAGTTTGGGTTAAATAACTTGTTGCTAACTGAAACATAATCACCCATGCAGTAATTATCCAATGGGAGGCTCTTACCTATATATATTTAAACGTGGCACTGTATTCTGCTTTTCTGGCTGGTCTTTGCAGTCAGGTTCACTTTCAAGTTCATTGTATTGCAATTGCCATCAACTTCACAAACGTCTGTGTAAATACTTGATGTTTTGTCTGGATGCTGTGCTTTTGTCTCCACATCCTCACCTTTCACCCTTTCAAGTGAACACAAATGGTTGTTGCTATTATTCCAGATGCTCTCTGTGATATGTCTGCAATTAGTGGCAATAATGAGGTTTGACAAACAGTCACACTTTGATGTGGTATGTTGGGGTGAGTCTGTGATTTGGCATGACTGAACTGTCGCTTTACTTTGATCAGACAGGGATTTCAAACAAACAAACCGTCTGAACTGCAAAAACTAAAATTATATCTGAACTGTTACAATGAAATTTAAGCCATGCTGGAAATTAAACATCCATCCATCCATCATCTTTCGCTTATCCGTGTCCGGGTCGCGGGGATAACAACCCAAGCAAAGAAGACGTCCCTCTCCCCAGCCACCTCTTCCAGCTCATATGAGAGGATTCCAAGGTGTTTCCAGGCCAGCTCAGTGTCCTAGGTCTTCCCCGGGGTCTTCTCCCAACTGTTCAACATGTGATTCCAAATTTCATTTACTTTAAATTTCATAAACTACATGGAAAAAAGTATTGGGACACCTGCTCATTCATTGAGTGTTTACATGCACTTCAGTCCAGTCATAATCAGATCAGTTATGTGATCATGTCATGTAAACAGCATACTACAGGTTCTTAGATCAGAGTAAGGTTTAGAAATCTGATGAAGATAAAAGGAGCTGGATTTTAGGCCAGTAATCAAATTTCTTAGTGTGTGTACACCTTTACCTTTTCAATTTCTGCACTGTGTGAAAACTACACTGATGATGTATGTTCATATTTTCTCAGACGGAGATCTGATTACTGTCTGACTCATGTAGACCCTGAGATTCCCAAGTGCATGTACATGTATTGTTCTGATTACTGACAAAATCTGATTTTCTGCAGTTATCGGATTATAAGTACATGCAAACACACAACTTCTCTGAACTCTTCTGACGTTGATGGTATTAAAATAGTTTGTCCTGCTTTTGTTAGAGTAACTGTCTATTTCCAGGGAAGGCTTTCTACTAGATTTTGGAGCATTGCTCTGAGGATGTGGCTGCATTCAGCAGCAAGAGAATTAGTGAGGTCAGGATGTGCCCAGAGAACATGCCGGGGGGGCTTTATACCCCTCTAGGCCACACCTGGCATTAGACTTGGTGCCAGTAGGTTCATGTTTATCTGCTCCAGAGATTCTTTTTCTATTAGCAGTACATTAGTGCAACTTAAAGTAGCTGAATGCATTCATTAGGAGGGGTATTCACAAAAATGTGGACATCTAGTGTATTTGTAGTGTGAAAGTGTTCAAGGATGCAACACTTTAACACTAAACAAGAAAACGATATTAAACAGAATACAAATAAAGTGATTTAAGCTTTAAATCAATACGTGGAAGAAATGTGGATCACATATTGAGTAAATGTAATCAATTCGTGCTTTACATTAGACGATGCTAAAGATGCGTCCTTATAGAAAACACTTTCAATAGAATAGAAAAGAAGTTGCAATAATTGGGAAAATGCTCTGAACAATATGGGCTCAGATTATCTGTCAGGGCTGACAACTGTTCAACCCCTAACACTGATTAAACTTAAGTGGACAACCGTAGTTGTCTGCAAATGTCTACATTTAACTGGACACGTGCTGCAGAGAACAGACTGGACGGCGCTGCTGAGTATCATCCGAATGCAGAACTCAGCCTGGCTGATTAGTTGGCAGAAGAATGTTCTTGCTTTGTGCTTTTTCTTGCTGGAGCTCCATTATAAAGAGTAAGAAATGTGATAATGGAACAGGGATTTATCTTTATGAGAGAAAATGTGTGTGTGTTATCTTTACGCAGTAAAAAAGGAAAAAAAGAGAACCTGAGGCAGTAATTAACCCCAATTTCGTCTAAATCGTAATTACGTGAATCTCTGTGTTCTTAAAAGATTATGGCGTGTGTTCCAAACTGTGAGTAATATTCATTTTCCACTGCAGAATGAGCAGCTCTGATCGACTAGTGACTTAAAGTCGCAACAGATAAATTGGCAGGAACTGCATTATGGAGTGAGAGAGAGAGAACGAGAGAGAAAGAACGAGAGAGAGAGAGAGAACGAGAGAGAAAGAACGAGAGAGAGAGAGAGAACGAGAGAGAGAGAACAAGAGAGACAGACAAACAGAGATATGGTAGAGAGAGACGTGGCAGAGTGATGGAAAGAGACAGAGATAAGCAAGGGAGAAAGAGAGAAAGAGAGAGAGGTACAGAGAGATGAGAGAGAGAGACAGACAAGAGAGAAAGATGGATGAGAGAGGGAGTGAGAGAGATGAGAGAGAAAAAGAGAGAAAGAGAGAAATAGAGAGAGACACAGAGACAAGAAAAAATAACAGATGAGCGGGGCAGAGACAGAAATGAGAAAGAGATGGAGAAGAGATAGAGTGAGGGAGAAAGAGAGAGAGGAGAGAGTGGTCATGGAGTGAATAGCCACTAGAAATCACACTGCAGCAAAGAGGTGGACGCTCTTGCCTCCCCTCAACAGGTTACCGTAGCAACAGCATGATGGTCCAGACTGACTGCACAACCTAAATGCAGCAGGAGAGGAAAGAAGGCACCTATGAGCCTGTAGTGGTTTGACAGCTTTACCACAAACTGCTTATTAGAGGCACTAAACATCAAGCGGTGGTCCATGGAGGAGAAATATTTAATTTATTTCCTGGATAAACTTCCCCACTTGTATTGGGAGTGGACGGCACATCTTCCGTCATCCAGAGCTGGAAACGTCATCTGTTATGTAACATTAGTTTATGCTTTTTTACCTCTATCAGCACCCTGAATGTATGGTTTTGTATACAGCATGTGAATAAGCTGAAATGTGCCGAAAAACTTCACGAGAAAATTTCATGACTTTGCAGAATCTTGAGAAGAAGAAAACCTTCAGACATGCAGCTTGTTTTTTTTTTCAAGAGTGAGCTACATTTAGAAATGGGGTAACGCTACCTGGGGGGTGCCTTTGTCATTGCCCCAGGCGTTCGCTCTAGCCTGCTGTTTACCGCTGTGCATGCATATGCGTCAGTCAGCAGCCAGAGCTCTGTGTGCGTCTCTTGCATTGCTTTCATTTAAACTCTACAGGCACATGGGAATGTGTTGCACGTTCAGGGGACGGCTAAGTCACTTACCTCTGAAGCGTCTGGCCTCATGAGGCAAAACCCTGAATCATTGCTCCCAACATCCAAAAATATAAACACCACAGGCTCAACGCTGCCTCTGAAGAGTCCTCTCTACAGGCTTAATGAAGCCTGAGCAGCTCCAGAAAGAGGAGCTTTCAGAAAGCTTACACAAGCCTTGTCTGAAAGCAAAGGCCAGTCGTTACAGCCCGGCTAACAGTGGAAAAGCCAAGCCAAGCCTCCAAACAACTGTCTCACCAAGTCTCTTTCTTTTCTCGCTTCACAGTGGAGATGAGTGGTCTGAAGTAAAAGGACAAGGTTACTTATCAGCAGAATATTTTTCAAATAGCTGAGAGGAGGAAAGCCCCGCCCTGCGCCCAGTGAATGGGTAGGGGGACTCACCGTGGTCCTGATCAGGATTAAGCAGAAGACAATGGATGGACGGATGCACAGATGGATGGATGGATCCATTCCAAAGTCAACAAAGTCTTGCTGATGTTGTTGATAAGTGAAAATAAGTTAACACGTCATATCACCGACCTGCTCCTGGAGAACTACCTTCATAAAGACTTGAACATTAATTGACCCCACCTGATAGTACACACTGCCTACAGAAGTTCCTGATTAGCTGAATGAGGTGTGTAGGGTTTAGGTTGGAGGTGAGACCTACAGAAAGGCAGATGGTTGGTGACCACCAAATCAGATCTGTTGAGATGACTGTCCACGCATCACAAACACAAACCTGTCTTCATGGATCGCTGTGATGATGACGTATGTGAGATGATGGAGGTGCATCATCCAGACTGAGGCAGATCTGCACAAATCTGACCGTAATTGCATTTCAAACCACCTCCAAATGTGGTTGGAATCTGATTTGCAAAAATTGGATGTCATGTTTTTTGACTGTCTGGACCAGGGGTGGCCAACCCCGGTCCTGGAGAGCCGCATTCCTGCACAGTTTGGTGATTGTTGTGCTCTGACACTACAATTAAACCTGCTAATTGCCTGCTGAGTTGAATCAGGTGTGTTTGATCAGGGAGATCACCAGACTGGGCAGGAATGCGGCTCTCCAGGACCGGGGTTGGCCACCCCTGGTCTGGACTATCAAAAATCAATCTGGATACAATCAGAATATGCCAAAAAAATCAGATTTCAATAAGATAAGTCAGATCACAACCAATGTTCATGCAGACTTAATGAGGCTCTCTAAACATGCCCTACTGTAAAGGTTATTAGGTTGTGTATTAGGCAAGAACTGGTGATATGTACATGATACGGGAGTTACGATTCAATATTAATGGTGATATATTGTGTTTTTTAAAATTTATTAAAATCAGCAGTGCACCATTATTCTACTTCTTTCTATTGGAGTGGAAGAGTCTAATGGCGGAAGACATTACAGCACTGCTATCCAATGAGCTGGTGTTTAAAGAGAACACAAAACAAACCACCGTCTGCCACTTTGGATGTAAACTATATTTTAGTTTTGCTGTATTTTTGAGCATCACTACAGCATCACAAAACATTGTAAAATGTAATCGTATTAATATTTTCTTACACCTCTAATAGATTCTAAGTTTGTCATACTAGTAGGTTCGTCTAAAATACACATTATTATGGTGCAAATGTCAAATGTATTTCTTAATCAACATTTACTGGGTAAATATGATGCCAAGCATCATCCAGGCCATCAGAAACCTTGACTTCTTCATGCTCTAAATATGATAAGCAAACAACTTCTGCTGAAATGTGTGTGGGAAGAAGCTTCAGCTCCTTTTTAAAATAAGATGTTACCGTGCTGATGGTAATTCCCATTTTCGAGCATGCCTGTTGGTACAGGAGAGTGCCAAGAAAGCATCTTTGATGTCTGTCCAACCGCATAGCTCATGAGATAGAAAGTAATATCTTCTCCAAACAGAAGGAAAATACCCACCGGCATACATGACAGAATATTACAAATAGTTACAGGAGAATTTGGAGAACTTACTAAATATTTAAAATATGGAGAGTTTCATTCCAAAACCCTGTATATCCTTTTGTAAGAGGATACAAAAACAAACTGGGTGTTATAGTACTTGTATAATGTACTTTGCCAAAACATTATTATTATGTCTCTAATAAAAATGGTGTTGATGATAAAATAGCTGGTATTCCTCATGTGTGTGTACACGGACTCAACAGTGTACATCATGAAAAAAGCAGAAGACGAAAATGCCGTTTATTGTGATGTGGAATGAAACTTTATATGATGTGTATAGAAATATGAGCAGAACTGAGAGAGGATATGCAGCGACGCTTATTCAGGAGGCGCTGAAGTCCGTAAAATGAATTTGCGGGGTATGTGCTAGCTGGTTCTGAAGGTTCTGGTTGGGCTTGTGTACTTTTCATAACTCATGTTGACAGGCACGGGCATTACAGAGGTGAACGCAAAAGAATTACACTCTGCTGTTTCTGGAAATGGAGCAAAGCTATTGAGGTGCCCTGCTCCACTTTTCCAGTACAGAGTTACACATGACACGACATTTAGCAACTCTAAAAGTCTCATCTATCATCTATTGTCTATGGAATGTTATGCAGGAGGACTATATAACTACAGCCCTACCAAATTCATGGGAAATCTTCTCATGAATGGACCTAGTATCTCAAATATCGCTGCCTTCCTGGGGTTTATAATGGACTGTATTGTATTTTACAGCAGCTGTTAAATAACTTAATTATGGTGTTATTTCACTGCCAAAAGTCAAGAGCACACTTTTTAAGTGCGAAATTCACGCAGCACTCACAAATTTTCTCACGCAAAATATACATATGCTCACTCATATGCACTCTGCTCTCGCACGCGCAGATATATCCTACTCTCGCATTAACTCACTCTTCTGTTTTAGTAGAGCATGCATGTGCACTCAAACACGTCCCGTACGCTCCCAAATCTTTTTGTACTGTTCTGCTCGGAATTAACAGCAAACAGCCAATCAGAAAGCCGTGATGCATTTTGACCAATGACATTGTTCCTGTTGCTCCTCTACATCATCATTGGTTGGGTAGTCTGTCAAAGTATAGAGTATATAAACCAGGAACAACCTAAATAACATCCTCACATCCTTACATCTGATTACGGCTGCAGCTAAACTCAAATTAGTCAAAAATGCAATAGAGTTAAATAAATTATCAGAGAGGTTTTTCCTAAATAATTTTGCATCATTACATGATAGTACATGATAGTATATATACTACACACAGATAAAGACAGGGTCCTCGCAGGTTTTAGTGAGTTAAATTTAAGACCATTCTCAGTGAAATTTAAGACCAAAATGACAAATTGCCAGAAACATTCTAATGATCCCAGATATTCTCACAACATTTTATTTTTATTAATTCAGTTATAGAAAAGAATTAATTTCATTCAATATTAGAACAGATCACCTAAATTGTTACATTCTCAACACAAGTAACCTTGCCAACACAACATTAGCATGTATTAATACAACACATCCGCACACACGCTCACAATTGTGACACAAACATAACGCCACATCCAATAACACCGGGAAAAGTCGAAGATTTGACGCTTTAAAAAAAAAAAAAAAGTCTGAAAACTCGCTAAATATAAGGACGAAAGTTGCAAACAGTGTTAGCCAACAGGCATGTTAATACATTTAATTTAAGACCTTGGATGGATATCTGGCTGTTTTTTTTACTTTTTAAAGCCTTAAATTCAAAGTTTGCTGTAAAATTCAAGTTTTAAACATTTAAATTTAATAATATTTCCTTTGATAATATATATGTTCCTAAGGGGGACCCTGAGTGGCTCAGCGGGCAAAGATGCTACCACTATGACCAGAGGATCGCAAGTTTGAATCCCGGTCATGCTCTTTGCCATCAACAGTCGGGGCCGAAGAGAGCAAAATTTGGCAGTGATCTCTCTGGGCAGGTAGATGGCGCTGTCTCTCTCTCCATCACTCTCACATTGCAATGTCCGCTGGGTCAGGCGTCTACTGATTGGTCCAATCAGAGCTGGGGACCCTGTGTGCCTTCCTCTGAGTGCGTTAGGCTCTCCAGTGACGGTGTATCAGCGGTGGTTAGAAAAGAGGAGGTGGCTGCATCACACGCAGCGGAGGAGGCTTGTGCTTGCCTGCACCCTCCTAGAGTCAGAGACATTGTAAAGTGATGGGGAGAGGCCTAACGGAGGGGAGGGGCTAATTGGCTACCACTACATTGGGAAGGGGAGAAAAATGGCAAAAACCTAGAAATAAATATATATATATAT
>BRDA01025787.1:0-19378 GCA_036984385.1 Crenuchus spilurus
AAGTTATAGGCATGTTCTGTAAATGAAATGATGCAAACGCACAAATAATATATTTTAATTACAGGTTGTGAGGTAGCAAAACATGAAAAATGCCGGGGGGGGCGTGTGAATACTTTTGCAAGGCACTGTATATACTGTCTCTACTACTGTTCAGGCAAGGCTTTCTACTAGATTTTGGATCATTGCTGTGGGGATTTGATTGCATTCAGCGACAAGAGCATTAGTGAGCTCAGGATGTTGGATCCATACTCCTCCACTCATCCGAAAAGTACTGGGTGCACCACCATCATTCCAGAGAACAAAGCTCCTCTGCTCCACAGCTCAATGCTGAAGGGCTTTACACCCCTCTAGCACACACCTGGCATTAGATATGGTGCCAGTAGCTTCTTATTTATCTGCTCCAGAGAGTCATATTCTATTGGCAATATTTCTCTACAGGTACTAGATAAGGTGTGTGTGTGTGTGTGTGTGTGTGTGTGTGTGTGTGTGTGTGTGTGTGTGTGTGTGTGTGTGTGTGTGTGTGTGTGCGCATCTGTTTCACCAATGTGTGCAGTTTAAAATAGCTGAATGCATTCATTTGAAGGGGTGTCCGCAAACACTTACCCATATAGTGTATCCCTATCTATATGTATCATGTATTGATATACCATCTCAGTGGCAGGAAGGGTACCGCCCCAGTTGATGGATTGGTATTCTTGCTAAGTGTGTATATCCCACTTGAGGATGTGAAAAATGCATGCATTTAAATGTTGCCTATAAAAAAATAAATGAGACAGTGAGGACCTTGTTTTATTTTTTCTTTCAAATTTTCCAGTGCACTGAGAGTGAAATGAAAGTTAGGTTCAACATGTCCACCTTGTGTTAATCCGGCATGCTAATCCACAGCTCAGGGGTACAGAAAGATTAGTCAGGATTTACCGTTTCATGAAGGGAAAAAAATGACTTTATGAATACCAGTTTATTGGCTGGATTACCGTGAAACGGGGATGACACAGGAATCAGCCTGCTTTTCCATTCCACACTGTCCCTTTGACTTCTTAAGCACAGTGGAGAACCATCCAAAAACCTGCAGGCTATGAGGATGCCTGTGAACTCGGTTGAGTAATAATGCTAAAGGGTACATGTCATGCTCCTTGTGAGCCTTGCTTATAAGCTGGTAGAGAGCATGAATGTTGGGTGTAATATGGTGGACTAACAGTGGACAGTTCAGTCTGGAAAGCATGGCAGTCTAAATGCTGGAAAGGCACATATGTTGGAATATTATACCTGATGATTGGTCAGTATCTTAGTTTTCACTCTCAGTTTTGATGGCATCATTTATTGCAAACACTGCATATTAGTGATCAACTGATATGGGTTTTTCAGTGGCTGATGCTGATATTTAGACAGCAGGGTAGCTGATATCTGATGTATAATGCATATACCATGTCATCTGATAAAGTACATAAAAATGTAATTAACTGTTGACGTCAGAAGAATTGATAGGTTTGTCATGTCTTCATCTGCCCATAGTGTAGTGAACTAGGGTTGCCTCTAACATTGTTCTACAGTACACAGTAAATCTGCCAGTGTTAAATCAACACTATTGGAGTTAAATTAACACTGGGAGTGTTACATTTTGACACCCTCAGTGTTAATTTAACTCTAATAGTGTTGATTTAACACCAACATATTTACTGTGTAGGCACACTGAGAAGGCTGCCTGCAGATGTGCCTGTAAATGTTTTGTTTACCACATTATGATTGCAGGGTGATTAGTTTCAAAATAATCAGCCAATGGCGTCGTCCAAATGTTCAAAAGTTCATATCATATTAAAACATTTGTATGAAAGAGAATGAGACTAAATTATTATGCATGAGCTATGCAGATTCTTACACATGTGGCAATACACTGTCTTCAGTAAAGCAGCATAATACCGTTCCCAGAAATCTCACAGAGCAGGCGTCTGAATTTGGCTTTTGTTTAAGGCAGATTTGTTTTTGGTTGAGCTTTTCAGCTGCTTTTCTTCTAAAGGTTAAGCGTAAAGGTATGCATTAACCTTGGCAGAATTATAGGAGTTAAAACCTTATTTAGTCTAGTACCCAGAAGCCAGGCTGTATGTGTTTATTTGATTGAGAATTCCAGCAGAATAAGACAGCATAAGGCCATATCACAACATAAAGCCATATTTTATGTTGTTATGGGCTGGAGGAGTTGTTCATCATCTAGAGATAACTCCAGGGACCTTGGAATGCCATCAACCTAAAGGAAGAATCTTCGCAGCCAAATTACTCAGGTCAAAGGTCAAGTGCCACTAGAAGAGTGTGTTAAGAGATTCCGGTGTTCAACCTTGTTGTTGCAATTCCTTTAAATGAACACTTATATTGTGACATGTAAATCAATCAGAAAAACATATTATTATAAAGTTATTGCAAAGTATCTATGCAGATTAAATTTATGTAGATTTCAAATATTCGGGTATTTTATTTATATATATATATATTTATAAATTATGTCAATTTTTTAGTGAACTCAGCAACAGACATAATACTGTAAATTACACAGTACAAATTTGTAATACTGTGAATGCACAATATATCAGACTTTAACATGAAGCATATTATTAGATTATAAGTCGTAAGTGTTGAAGGTCAAATTGAAGTTCTTCTAGAACAATGTGAAAGCAGCATTCTCTCTTTATTTATTTTTTTATATATTTATATATATATATTATATATATATGTTTCCCAATCGAGCTGCCCATTCGTTGACTCTATCACTTGTAATGTCTCTGACTCTAAGAGGGTGCAGACTCACACAGGCCTCCTCCGATGCATGTGAAGTCAGGCTCCGCCTCTTTTCTAACTGCTAATGATGCATTGCCGCTGTTCAGCCCACATACTCGGAGGAAATCACAGGATCCCCAGTTCTAATGGATCACCTGGCAGATGCATTACTTAGTAGTGCTGGGGAAAGAGTGCCATCTTACCTGCCCAGAGAGAGCATGGTCAATTTTTTGTTCTGCCGATAGTGGACAGCATGACCTTGGATTCGAACTCGCGATCCCCAGATCTTAGTGACTGCGCCTTAGTCCACTGAGCCACTGAGGGCCAAATCTGCTCTCTTTAAATAATCATCAGGCACCTTCTCTTACCATCGTTCCTTTGTAGTACCAGTTTTAATAACCGCTGTTTTTTTCATATCCATCATTCAGTCTCATGTTTTAAATGTTGTTCTTCTCTTTTTGTACATTGAAGGTATTATAGTGCATTCTCTTACTCCACTGATTTAGGGATTTAAAGCTCTCTTTACAAAACTAATTGGTTTTGGCTACTTTAGTGTTCTTTTTTTATAATAACCTTGTTGTTTTTCACTGGAACTTTCCGTATTGTAGTGCTTTTATCAACAAGCTTCATAGTAATGACCTTTATATTTAAACAGTAACATTTTACATCACACACATCAGTGTTTTCCCTCTTCAGTAAAGTGGGGAGGTTGTGGGATGAATGTTATTGTGAAATAATGAGTATAAAAGAAAAAAATACAATATGCAACAAAGAAACTCATTTCGACTGTAAGGGATTATGTAGAGTAGCAAATTCTGTGCATGAAATCAGTAGTGTAATTGCTACATTGAGAGCATAATGACTTGATACTTTGATACATTTGGAAAGCACTGGTTATGAACCTTGGTAACCTACTGTTATTATTAATGTTGTTGCCCATCTTGTTTTGTATCCTGTGATTCTAGCTATGGTTTCTAAATCACACTTTTTCAGCACTGACCTAATGAAAGTAACACAGCAATAATCAATTAAATAATCATTAAGCAAGTTTATAGTCCAATCAGGCTCATTGTGACAGACATGTTAGTCTGTTAAGATGGTGAATTTTATCATCTTGTGCAGTGGCATTAGTGGAAGAAGTTCTTTCTGCTATTCTTGACTTCTGTACAGAAGGAAAAACATTTAGTGGGGGAGTCAGAACCTGTGTAATCAATACTTTAAAAGGTATCATTTGTGGGAAGGTGCCCTGTAAAACATTTTCCTTTGGGTCGAATCCTGATCTCAAAAGACTTACTGAATGGAATCAATTCTGAAATGTCATCCATATTTATATTATTTATTCATATTATTTATTATTTATTATTTATATTATTTATTGATTGATTTTTCTGCTACAAACTTTTATAGGAACTTTGCAGATTGTATTCAAGCAAGGTTTGAGAACCTATGCATTACAGATTTATTGCACTTATTTAATGCTAATTAATGAATTTTTTTTGATTGACTTGGGAGTGGCATGGTGGCTTGGTTGTGAGCACATTTGCCTCTCATCACTGAGGTCTTAGATTCAAGTTTCCATGTTCTCTCAGTGGCTGAGTGGGTTTCCTCCTGGGTCTCTGGTTTCCTCCCATGGGCTAAAAAACATGGAGGTCAGGTGAATTGGGTACTTTAAATTGTCATTATGAGTGTGTACATACCCAGCGATGGATTGGCTCCCTGTCCTGGGCTTGGCTAGGATAGTTTTTAGCACCCTGTGCCCGGTGAGGGGGTAGGGGACTAACCGCGACCCTGATCAGGATTAAGTGGATAACATATGCTGAAAGATACACTTGCAAGATACTAGCACATTTTCACTACTTTCCATTAGTCAAAATGTTAATAGAAACCATGTTCTAGGCTAATGGGGAAGTACAGTTTATGCATCATTAAGCTACTTCCAGTAGAGTTGTAGACAATGGCAAAATTGATGGTATTGTAGTATCAAAATGCTAAAACAATAACTTGTAATAATGTGTCTGTTTAAATTGAGTCCTGAGTGACAAACAGTGAGATGAAGCAGTTGGTTCAAGCAAAAAGGGCTAAAGGTAAATGAAGGTTATTGTATGTCTGGAGTGGGAGACTAATTCTGTAGACACTGCTAATGAGACCTAATGTTAGCTTTTACACTATGAGCATCAGATACTTGTCTCTGTATTGGATGAAGCCTGGATGGATTTGTAGTTGCTGCTAGCAGCTAGCAAAACTAGCCAAAAGCTATTGCAAACATATTCCTAAATAAGTTGATTATAATGTACTGTAATTGACTGTAGGCAATGTGGTTCTTTATCATTTTGTAATGAATATTCTGAAAGCTTTTCTTTGATTATCATTAGTTTGTTTCTTTTGAGTAGTTTGCTATGCTAGGCTAACATAACCAATACAATGTTCTCTTATTAGTTGTAGCTGTTGGATTAACTTGAATCCTCTTACATTTTTCACTTTTATTAATTTGGACAGCAGGAAAAGTGAAAAACAAGTGTTTGAGTGCTTTATGATTGTACAGTGGCTGAACTCTACTGTATTTGTTTGGGGGTGAAAGTGATTTAGCACTACAGAAGTTTAACAGAAAAGAAGCTTATCTCTCTCTGTGAGAAATGTCTATAAATAACATTATCTGCTTTTTACTGGGCCAAAATAATAATTCTTAACCAACAAATCTCTTGCCTATTTAAATAATGTTAAACAATTGAAGTTAGCTGTATTGAAAGTATGAAGCAAATAGAAGCAAACGGTAGCTAATTGAAAATGTTCATGCTTGAGAAGGTTGTCTTAAGTGTTTCTCAGGTAGTCAGTATTTGTTTATTGGATTAAAGCATATCTGATGTTGTTGCAAAGGTGACGGCCGAGGCGGTGCAAAAGAAAGTGACTCACAGCTGCAGGTGCTGTGTGAGTAGGTGGGTGGTTGGCATGTGCAGTGAGGCAGAAAAAGGAACAGGTGAAGTTGTGATGTGAATAACTCGTGTCTTGCATTGCTTAGATCTAGATGATGAAGAATCTCCTGAACTGTTTCATTATGTTCACTGCAATGAATTTCTGCTGTAATTATGCCAAATACAGTATGTCTTAGGGTTTTGGCTTTGATGGTCCTGGACCAAGGTGGGCAAACACATCTACAATGAAGCTTCAGCTTCTGAGCTTCTAGATCAGAAACAACTTTAATAGATATTTGTTAATAAACAGACTTCTGATTTGAGAAAACAAATGAAATATGTCAACCTTTGCTTTCAAGATATTACACAACATGATGCTGGTAAGGGAATACCACCCACCCTCCACTTAAGACATTCAGATGACCAGAGGTACCATAAGAGGGTGCTTTTAGTCAGTCAGCATTTTCTATAACAGCATTTAAAGAATGAAATGTACTATCAGTCCTTTAATTGGCCTTTTACTGTTCTTTTAGTGGTCAGCTAAAGATTAGGCTAATTAACAGCCAAGAAGGTGAATATTAGAATATTAGCTGTATTCATTTTTTTTTTTTTTTTTTGCAAGCTGCCATTTAGGTATGGTTGTGTTGTTTTGGTTCCTTTGTATTGGTTTGGATATTGATCTGTATGTATTATGTGTATGTGTTTGTGTGTGTTGTTATAAAAAATTTAATTAGAATTTTACATTAAAATATTATGAACAATAATAGCCCTTCTGGGTTAACTCTCTCTCTCTCTCTCTATATATATATATATATAATTTATTTATTTATTTATTAATATATCTCTATATGTATACATTTATTAATGTATCCTTTGTTCCTGGTTTTGTAATCAGTACTTCATTATATAAAATCTGTTACTAATACATTTAATAAATCCATGTGATTGATGAGGAGCAGAGGGCAGAGCATCACAAACAAAACCTTGTTCTGTAAACTAGCTCAAAAGACATCAGCTACGTTTTCCCCAAAACAATACATTACATGTTAGGCAGGCCTGGTAGGGCTGCTAGATGGCTGATGAAGTGGCAACACTACAGTATCACATATGTTGGTGCTTTTAAAGGATTTTTCAATCACAGTTTTGATTCCATATTCCACACCCTATTATCAACCAAGGGGTGGACAATATGACAACGTTGTTATTGTGAAAAATGATATTGCAGTACATTTATCTGTGTTATGTCATAGGTTTCCTAGTGTGCTTCTAGAACACTGAACAACTGTGTACATCATAAGAAAAATAAGATTTAGGGCAATTATAGAGACACTGTAAATATATAGCAATGTATGATCACTGTATAAACTGCAAGATGAGAAGAAAAGCTGATTGGTTGTAAGCTTTTAATTAAATTTTTTTATTGACATTTTTGAATTTGTCATTGTAATCAATGTTTACAGTGTTTTTTTAAACATGGCAGTACGGTTCTGCTAGGGCATTCAGTCTGTTTCATTGAGTCTCCAAACCAAAGTAAAACAAAATACTGCAAATGGAAATGTCAGCAGATATTGTGATGTCAAAGTTTTGTTCACCTCTAGACAGATTTTTCAAAGCAGGATATCGATCCTGATAAGTTAGAGTTGTATTTCTTTTGGCTCTCCATCAACATAATCACTATTTATGGTCATAAAAATAAGTTTGTGGCTTATTATTGCCAATGGATCATACTATCATAAAGTCATCTGAAGAAGCCCTTCTAAATCAGGCTAAAGAGAGATCAATATTTCTTTAAAGAAGTTTCCTGAGTCTTTTTTTACTCTTTCTGCTACCTGAGTTTTGGTGCACTGCAGCTCTAGGCTGAGAAGAGAAGCTGCATTGATATGCAGGGACTGCCTCAGATTCCCATCCACAAGCACAATCCATCTGTCCTGCTACAACGCACTTAAACTGCTCACACCACCCCTCATATCCAAAAATGTAGTACTAATTATGTTTGTTTAAGCACTTTGGCTTCATAGTTGAGTTTTCTTTGCATGAGTCGTGTTGGAGAGCACCTCCTGTACTTGACAAATGTGTACTGTCATGCTTGTCTATTAGCTGGTGAAAAGCTGAGAAATTGAGATTACCGAGACTGGAGTTTGCAGGTCTTGCACAGTAACTCTCAAAACTTTCCCCAGATGTAGTTGATCAGCCAAGATAGTCAATGTAGCATCTTTACTCTGAACTGGAGCTGCATGGCTCATTGCTAACAGTCACCTAAAATAACCCAGACATTTCCATCAAAATGTCTCAGCAAAACCTCTCTAAACCCACTCAAACCACATCCAGGTCTTAATTAAAGTCTCAGAGTTAATGTGGTTATGGATGCTATGACTTCCTGTGAAATTAACAAAACCTTATGTAGTTCAAGGGGAGAGTAATAGGTTGGTGGTTAGCACATTTGCCTATCAGTGCTGGTGCCTCAGGTTTGATTCCCCTCTGTGTGGAGTTTCCATGTTCTCCCTGTGTCAGTGTGGGTTTCTTCCAAGAATTCCAGTTTCCTCCCACAGTCAAAAACATGGAGGTCAGGTGAATTAGTTACTCTATATTGCCCTGGTGTGTGTGTGTGTGTGTGTGTGTGTGTGTGTGTGTGTGTGTGTGTGTGTGTGTGTGTGTGTGTGTGTGTGTAGTGATAGACTGTCACCCAGTTCTGGGTATGGCTAAAATAATAGAATGCTCTGCCCGCTGCCCAAAGAAGGGGTAGGGGGACTCACCTTGACCCTGAATTATGCAGATAAGAATGTGGATTGATGTGTAACTGAATGATGACTGCTCACTCCAACAACTGACCACTAATCCAAGATCAGTTCTCTTTCCCTGCTGCTGTCTGCCTGTAGTGGTGAAGTTTTATTTTTTTAGTTCATACTGTGTCATAAAACACATTGACTAGTCTGTGAGACCTTTAGATTGGAGTGATGTTTGTGCAGATTGAGAGTTTTGGTGATGTATTTTGACTGAAACAACTATTTAGGTCACTATTGAGATGTAGTTTTGCAGATCCAGTTTTAAACTTAAGAAGCAAAATGTAGACCGATTGCATGTCTTGGATGATTGACTACATCATGGGTACATGGGTAAAATAGGAAAATGTGATTTTGAGGTGAATTATGCTTTATATATATGTATATAATTTTATTTTTAAGTTTTTGCCATTTTTTTATCTCCTTCTCAATGTTGTAGTAGCCAATTAGCCCATCCCCTCCGTTAGGACTCTCCCCATCACTTTTGCAATGTTCCTGACTCTAGGAGGGTGAAGACAAGCACAAGCCTCCTCTGTTGCGTGTGATACCAGCCACTGTGTCTTTTCGAAATACTGCTAACGTGCTAGGAAAAAGGGGCAGGATTCCCAGCTCTGAATGGACCAATCAGTAGACGCCTGAGCCAGCGGACATTGCAGTGTGAGAGTGATAGAGAGAGAAAGCGCCATCTACCTGCCCAGAGAGAGCACTGCCAATTTTGCTCTCTTGGGCTCCGACTGTTTATGGCAAACAGTATGACCGGGATTCAGATTCGCGATCCTCTGGTCATAGTGTCAGCGTCTTAGCCTGCTTAGCCACTCGGGGCCGAATTGTGCTTTTAAAAAAGTTATAGAATACTATTTCCTTTCCAAAAAATGTGAATTTTATGTTTGTGTTCATAGTTGAATTGAAACATATAAAAATATATAAATATTGTCATATTTTGAATGTCTATTAAACAATAAAATTGTTTAAATATTTTTTTTGTATTAGTAAATTATTTAAAATCTGATCAATAGTCAAACTAAATATATATGTGTAAGGAATATCAAATTTGAGTTTACTTTTTTAAAAAATCATGAACCTTTTTAAAAAAATTCTACTTTTTTGATGTGGCACTATGGATGTATTTGTCATGGATTACTTTAATTAGTCTAGATGTACTTAATTTTACTGTATATAGTCTGCAGACTTGAACTGCAATGTTAAGAGGTGTGTGTGTGTGATGCATGTTTGATGGGTGCTTTGAGCATCGTGTAATATATGTGCTAAGGTCATACCAGCCAACAGCTCAGAGGCCGATGTGGGACCAACATGAAACAGACTACAGCCTTGAACAACTTGGGGGTTGGGGGGATGGGTGTATGGATACGCCAAATGGTTTAGTTTACTACAGTAGGCACTAACCATCCTGAAGCAGCATGTCCTTGAAAGTCCCTCAGTCTTTTATCCCACCTCCACCCCCTTCAAAACCAAAGTGGCATCTTCCTGCTGGTTTTCCTCCTGCTAGCACCTCCATCTCTGAGGATGCTTTGTCACTGGGGGGGGGGGGGTTAGTGGTGGTTTTAGTGTGAACATTCTCTGTTCTTCTCCTCTATCCTCGCACTCTTTCTCCTGCATCCTCTCTTCCTCCTTCTGTCTCACAGTCTCCCCCTCAGCTCGACCATCTGAAACGTCCACTGAAATGAAGTCTCTGTGCAGTTCTGAAATATAGTCCATATTTGTCTTTCAATTAAGATACATTAAACCCCCCCCCACAACACCACCACCACCTTTCTCTCTACCTATGAGCTGCCTCTGTGCTTTCTGCAGGACTGCCTCCTCCCTTCTCTCTTTCCTGTCCCTTTCTCACTCCCCTGTCGCTGTATAACATGGTACAGGCTGCATGTGCAGTGCCTCCTGCAATCTAGCCGGGGCTTGTTGAGACTGTACAGATGCGGAACGGCGATTGCTCTTCTCTATGACTGAAATCTTTTGCGGATTTGACATTGATTGCCTGGCTAAGTAAGTCTGACTCTGTTGGGTATATGTCTGTCTATTGTCTGTCATTTTTCTTTCTATTATATTTTCTTTGCAGAGTGTTTGAGATGGTTTGTTGAAGCAGTTGTTAATCTTATAGATGTGCCATGCACTATGCATGCAGTCATCAACAGTTCGTCAAGCAGTGTATGTTAGTTGCAGTTTTGCTAGTGTTGCCAGTTAGTCGCTAAAAATATGCTCTATGCTGTAGATTCAGGTATGCGTAGAGGACAGCTTATTTTGTTGGTTTTGATGTAATGGTGCACTGTCCTACAGTACACGAGAGGATCACCAGTGTCTCTTGTTTTGTTGTGCTCTCAAAGGAGCTCCGATTACATTTGAAGGGGATTATGCCAAACGTTTTTAAAATGCATAACCTCTCTAGCATGGGTGCTTGAGCTCAGGGGGTAGAATCTCTTGACAGGTGACAACAGGGACGCTTCCCAGCACAGGGACACACTGTTGAGTGTTTCATGGTGCACCAGTCCACAGAAAGTTTCTCCACTAGACTGGGACAAAGCTTTTTTTGGCACATGGAACGTTGAGTCTTTTCTGGGGACCAGTGACGGTGACCTCTAGAGCTTCATTGCGACAAGAAAGATTTGTGGCGTCCGGGGATGTATGAGATCAGCATACAAGACCTCTGTATACTGATCACGAGACGTTTCATCACACATGGTTTCTTGTTTCCTGTAATTGATACCCCGTAGTAACAAATTGTTCCTGCCATTAAATTCAGATTATGCAAGTGTTCCAAGGGACAGAGATGGTTTTGCAATTTTTGACCCATTTAGCGCTAAATCTACTAGCTAATTTACTTTTTAAGACTAGTTAATGCATTAGTGCATTCATTGGCTGTTTGCTTTCATGACTTTGAATTCCTATCTCTGGCATTTTGTTGGATTTGCATGTGTCGGGGGTTGTGATGGCAGTTGGTGCAGATATTCCTGTTTGTAAGGACAGCTCACAGCAGCTGATTATCTCATTCTTGCATGACCGCTGCTGCTGACTTGGATGCTTCTTCATCATTTGTGAAGCCCAAAGCTCACATATTGCTTAGACATGAAACCAGTGCGCATCATTTTATCTGAAGGGGGACGAGGCTGCTTTGCCACACGTCATCTCGATGCATTGCATATGCATTGGGTGACCCCCCCCATTATCATAACCCGTGGTGTGCTTCTGTGAGTCACATAGGATAAACATGACATGGCTGAGGTTAAGGGTTTTTTCCATCCTTAAGCGATGTTTAGGATTCTAAAATGTCTGCTGCAGTAGCACAAATCAGTGCCTCGGGATTCAAATGAGAAAGGTTGCAGTTTAAACCCATATTATTTAATACTCTGAAGGAATGGGTAGATTAATTGTGCTAACAAAAAGACGTTAGTGTCTAAATTCTTGTCGTTTGAATCCTTGCTGATGGAATCTCTTATGAGCTGAACTTGTTTGACGGTTAGTGGTTTTTGAGTAGGATCAATGTGCTCTGAAGGATGCAAGAAAGTTTGTTTAACTCCAATGCTGTCTGTAATTCTAGTCCATGACTTACTGGTCTTTTTGATCACTTTTCACTGAATGCAACCTTCTCAGAATTGAATATACTGGCTTTGATATTAGATGCCCGACATGTTTTCATCCTTCTAAATTTAGTCTCATTTAAGAACATTGCTTTTGTAAGCTTCCTTGCAAGCACTATTTTGCAAGATGTCCTTTTTGCAGCATAAGAGCAGCTGTTTATGTTCCGTATCTTCTTGTTCACCAGAACTGACCATGATGGCCAAGATGAATGTCCCTGAATTAGGCTACTTGTCCACATACGCAGGTGTAACTTTGCTGTACTTATTTAATAAGTGATGTAATCTACCACAGTTCGGTTAGAATCTTTTTATTGTATTTATTAATTCAAGATTTGGGAATTATAAAGTAAACATGACATTTTACTCATAAGCTGTAACTCCTTAATGCTTTAGTAGAACAATTTCAATTGAGATTTTGGTTAGAATGTCAAATTAAAAAACATCCATTAGAAAATTAAGGCTGTGTAATTAACGTGCCAGAGCTAAACTTCTAGCCTTCCTCATTAGCAATTCATTATCTCCTCAAACAGGCCAGTACTGGCAGCTCACCCACATCTGTAGCAAGATGCCCTTGAGCATGTGCGCTGTGTAGCAGATCATGCTAACACATCTGGATCTTGCATTTTTTGAAAGAGGTATTACAGGGCTGGAACTGTCAAAGCTTGTCACAAAGCAGTTGCTACATTTCTTATGCATTTTTATGTGCATGACTCATATCATGTAACTTGTTTCCTTTTCTTTTTGCCTGCACGTTTTGCGGTATTAGTCAGCAGTACTGTAAAGATGTTGTTGTCATTGTCTTCAGTCAAAGCTGTCAGGCAAATGGTTTAAGAATTAGTCATGGACCACTCATGCCTTCACTGAAATCTTCATAATCACGAAGCACTGCTAAAATGAGGGAGATTGATGGGTTGGGAGTGAGGGATAAAAATGGTTGATAGCTGCATTCACCTTGTCACTGTCAACAGTATTTCTCTGTTAAAGTGACAGAACCTGATGGACTCTATGGGATATGTTTTGTAACTCCATTGGTTGAACAGAAAAAGCACTAGTGCCTTTGGGAATATGAACCATTCTTATTTTTAATTATAGGTGTTGTCTTTGTACATGTTGAATCCAATGGCTGACAGTTTAATACAAACTGTATTAAATTTGACTTATAATTTAATGGTTTTTGCAATTCTCTGAACCATCATTCCAATCTGCTATAACCGCTTGCCTCTCATCTTAGCCAATGAATACTTTTTGTGGATGTAGTCAGTTAATTACAGAGTAAGCAGAATAATTGTAATTAGGAATACGGCTGCCACACAGCCCAGTATAGAGAGTCATGGTCAACTTCATGGTCAACTTTTTTTATGGTTGTTAGCACTAAAATATCATAAAAATCATAAGCATATACCAGCCAAAACTACCATTATACAACAATGTTTAAAGCAAAAACCATCTTTTGCCTTATGATCAGTGGATCTCCAAAAATTTGACTTAAAAGTAAAAACAAAATGATTCCAAATGTTAAACTGTCATATTTTGTATTCATTACACATAAAGTGACTGCCCCAGCCCCACCTTGTACTAGTTTGTTTACATCCATGTCATGTCTCCTGTCCCTGCTCTTGTCAAGCCGTCCTCTCTGGTTATGTTCAGCACCTGTGTCGTCTGATCCCACTGTCCTGCTTGTTCATTCCCCCTGTTGATTAAGTGTGCTATTTAAGCTTCCTTATGTATCTGAGTCCTTCGTCAGTCATTAATTGTCAGGCACTGTTGGTATATGTTCTTGAAGGTCCGTATGTGTTTGTAATACTCTACTGCGTTTGGTTCGTCTCCATGTTTGTTTTGTTTGTAATCCTCAGTTCAGTAATAAAGCTACGTTTGGATCCCACCGCTGCATCCTGACGCTTCTAAACCCCTCCCGCTCATTACAATGACATTTCAAACCTTTTTTTTGTTTTGCTGTTGATCAGTAGGGCTTATAGCTCATGAGAATCAAAAATCCAGAATCTCAAGTTATGTTTAATTTGAAGTTTGAGTAAATTAATGTTCAACATTCAGTATCAACATTAAAACCAAAAAACCATTAAAATGTCACTTTAAAAGTAATGAGCATACAATATGAGTTTGCCTTTTTGAATAATGATTAACATTTTCATGTTTTTCTCATTTTTGGACACTAGCACATTAGCACATGCTAATTTCTGCTAGCCTGGTAATAGGTATTTTACTGTTACATTAGCATCAAGCTAACACTGGTTAATGTTTATATTTTATTGCATCTGTCTAGATCAAATGCCAAGATCTGAAGCTTGTAACTGACTTTTAAGTATACACATTATTTACTATTTACAATGTTAGTGTTGATGTTGACTCCTTTAGTAAAATACTAAAGCCTCTCTCTGAGCATTACTGGTGTTAGCATAGCCATACACTCAACATACTATATTGAGTATAGTCCAGTTCATCCATGTAATGCTTTTTAACATCAGCAGGGTCTGCTGAATCAGTCATTAACAGAAGTTAAAGTGTCCCTCAGAGATGTCTGTGTAAAATGACATGGAGGAGATGGTGAAACGGCTGGCTTAGTGGGTTTGGGGATTCCAGTGAAGGCCAAGGCACCACTTTCTTGAGGGGTAGAAACGATTAGAAAATTGTTAGAATCTCATGGCTTTTTTAATAAGGGAAATATGCTATGGCATTACTATTTCACTATTTCTAAATGTAACATATAGACACATTAAAAAAATATATTTTTGTGAACATATTTCAAGTAATTTTAGTTTAATGTTGTAGAAATCCAGAATCTAGAATATTTCACTTGGAGTTTGAGTAAATTAATATTTGATCAGTATCAATATTAACCTGATTTTGTAGATTTTATTTTTGTAGAAAAAACAGTATTTTTCTTAATTTGTGCATAGAGCTGGAGAGAGAGCTGGTGATGCTGAAAATAACATGTTTTTTGTAATTATGTGAGCAAGCAAATAAGGAAATTTACTGACATTTCATGTGCTGTTCAGGAGTGTCATACAACTGTTGTGATGGTCTTACATGCTAAGCATGCTTTAAATGGCTACATTTTGGGGAAGGGGTGCATCACAATGGAAACACTAATCAGTGTGATTAGTGAGATTTCTGGAGGTTGTGTGTAGACGACTGAAAATTGGTAAACATTGAGTTGTACTAGTTCTGAGAAATTTGAGTGGTTTTTTTAATGTGTGATAAGAATATTTAACACTATCAGCTTGAAGTATTTCACTGTAATGAACATAAATACAGTACCAGTCAATTGTTTGGACATGCCTTCTGGACATTCAGTGGTTTTTCATTATTTAAAAATGGTCTGCATTGTAGTCATCCTTACTATGAAGAAACACATCTGGAATTATTTAGTAAACAAAACAGTGTTAAACAAACCAGAATATGTTTATATTTTACATTCTTCACAGTAGGCACCTCTTGCTTAGATACCAGCTTTCTTGGCATTTTCTCAGTCAGCTTTATGAGGTAGTCACCTGGAATGGCTTTCAGTTAACAGCTGTGTCTTGTCAAGAGTTCATGACTTGCATTTCTTGCCTCTTAATGTGTTTGAGACATCAGTTGTGTGTCTACTTTGAAGTAAAATCTAAAACATGTTTTGGTTTGTTTAACACTTTTAAGTTTACTACATGATTCCTTATGTGTTCCTTCATAGTCTGGATGACTTCAGTATTAATTTACAATGTAGAAAAAAAATAAAAACATGAAATGAGAAGGTGTCCAAATGTTTGACTGGTACTGTATATGACAGGTTGCCTTTTTTAATAAAATTATGAACACAAATGAACATCCACAATATAAACATTTTTGTAGATGCACTGGTACCTGCCCAGAATATCTGCAGGTTTGTGCCAGTCAGTTGTGTTGATCAACCCAAGAAAATGTGTGTATAGTGGCACCAATTCAGATTCAGCATTTTTAATGTTAGTGTAATTCAGTATTTTTTTTCTCTCCAACAAAGCATTAAGTTTTTGGTTGATCATTAGTTGGTCATCCCAGCATGAATGATTATGCCTTTCATTTTTTATTAATATGAATGTCATTAGCATTGTAGTTAGGTAAATGGAAATTAATGTAGGATAACCTCTAGACATGTAGCTGTACTTGTTTCAAGACCCGAGCATTAAGCACTACACTCAAGCTTATTAACTAACACCAAGCGGGTGCTGTGGCACTTTTGTCTTGCCCTCAATACCACAGCTTTCCGCCATAAAGATGTCACAGCATATGTGATTGCAGTACCCTAAGCATGTCCTCTGGCATTCTTTTTTTTTTGCCATCGTTCACTATCCCCTGCCCCCTACATGCTAAGATTGAATTTAATTAGTACAAAAGCTCGCCTGTGATTTTTTACATAGAGATGTGGATGAAGGAGAGGGCAGGTCTTTAAGCTCCTTGCTTTTATCTGCTTTTTTATTGTGCTCTTTCTCAGTGACCTTGCAGTTGCTAGACATTCTTCTGCCCCCCATTTGCCATTCCATCTTATTTACTGTATGTCCACATGAAAATGTAAGTGAAAAGCTTCATTGTCATTGTGCGATCTATATTTGCATCCATTTACAGCCCAGGGATTGTAACTGTCACTGTAGTTGTCAGTGCACATAAATAGACAGGGTGTTTACACTGCCATGCCATATGTTCATCCATGGAAAGAGGCTGCACTGCTCGAAAATGCTCCTTGATGTTATTTTATGTTAGATAGCCAAAACAATTTCTATGAAGACATTTAGAGTATCAAAGATGCACATGCCACTGCAGTAGTTTGTAATATTTCAGCATCCATTTTTTGTTACTCGCCACACAGCGCATCCTATCAAACCGTAAAAAATGACAGAGGAAGACGTTAGTAGATCATCCAGATGCTTAATTTGGAGATGTTATGTGACAGATGTTGAAGCTCAGAGGCAAAGTGATGGAGGAGAAAAGACTGACAGATTGTTAGTGAAGACCCTGTTCCCCACCCCTTCCAGAGTTGTTTTCTTTCATACATAATAACGAGATCACTGCTAAGCTTTTACTTGATGTTTCTTGATGAAGATGCATCATGTTCCAAAAGTCAACATCTAGCATAAGGTTAAAAAATTTACTGAGTCAGTGTTTTGTTGGATGTTTGTCTTCTGCAGCAGAAGTGTTAACATCAGTAAAACATGTAACAACAGATGTCTAAACGTTTGAATGAGACTGTATACTGTCGGTATATATACTGATCAGCCATAACATTAATATCATGCACTCATGAAGAGAAAAGCACTGATCATCTCATAACAGTGGTGTGTCGAAGTCTGGGATATATTGGGGGGAAAGAGAACAACTGGTTTTCATATCAAAACCAGATTTATTGGCCAGTTTGGAATTTGTTCCTGGCTGTTGGTGTCTCTCTAATGTTATATATATATGACCACCTCTGATTTGGCCTTGACATCACATATGCTACGTGACAGGGTTTTCTGCATTATAAATAAGTAAGCACACCAGTCAGTTGTAGCAGAATAGAAAACACAAAACCATCATCATGTGCAAAGGATGTGATTTGCTTGATGTTCAAAAGAGCATTGTAGTAGGGTACCAGGTGAAGGGTGGTAGCATCTCAGAAACTACTAACATTGTGGGATGTTCTCGAGCTGCTGTAGTGAAGGTGTACTGAGAATGGATGTCTTGTGCATTGAGTGTATCCCAATGGCATTACAGGGTTGCCCCAGAGGTTACTGATGTCAGAGGTGAACAACAAATCTGGCGAGTGGTGCAGAACAATCAACGCACCACAGTTGACCGGTTAGCTTCTATAATGAACACAGAAATGACAAGGAAAGTATCATAGATCACCACTGAGTGAACCTCCAAGCCAAGGGTGATAATTCCCAATTTTAGGTAGGTGGTCATAATAATTGAATGTGACTGTGTATACAGTTAAAGGAATGGAACACCCAAAAACGAATTTACACTGTTACAAACAAAACAAAATAGCCCAATCCTTTCTACTGAAATAAAGTGCCAGAAAATTATAATACTGTGAAAAAGTGAGATTTCAAGACATTTTGTTTGTTTTATTGTTGATCGGTTTGACTTACAGCTCAGGAAAATCAGAAATCCAGAGTCTCAAATAATTGGAATATTTTTTGGAAGCTTGAGTAAAACAAACTATGCAAACTATGTTACTATTCAAACAGTTTCAACATTAAAGATGTCTCACAATATGCTATTTTTTGGAGATGTACTAGTATATAACAAAAAAATCAATCAAAAATTCAAGATAACATAAGAGTTTAAGACAGTATGACATACTATGAGCTACAGAAATAAAACCTGGTGTAGCTGAAGACAGTCTGCCATCTTAGACAACTCAGGAAGTGCTGATCAGTTTGAGTGATGATGCCCATCAAGAATAATCCAAGATTAGTCTTCTAACAGCCCTGCTGCTGTCTGAAATGGCTTCCTGAAGTGGTGTTTTATAAAAGCAAATGGAACAGGTTGCTGATGCCTCGAGTTGTGATCTGTGATAAAACTAGATGAATTAATGTTTGCTGATGGGAACTGCAATAGAATAACACTAAATGAAGGAACACTTGGATGTCATTATCTAAATCAAAAGGAATAGACTGGAAAGTTGCTGATGACTTTTGTGGAGGTGGAGTGTTTTGTCTGAAGCTGAAGTGTCGCGCCTCTGACCACTGACCTGTTAGGGAAGAAGGAGACGGAAAGCCAAGAGCAGATGACTGCTGGCTGTTTTCCCTGTGTAGCGTTTAGTGACTCACACACACATGAACATGACCACTGTCACACTCCTTAACACGCTCACACACAGGCACAAGGACTTAGTCATCTACACACATACAGCACCCTTACTCCTTGGCACACACTCGTATTATAACTCATAAGATATACAGAGTAAATGCTCACTTAAAATCAAACACAGACATAAACATATACATACTGATATATACATACATACAGAATATATACATAAATACATATACACAGATACGCAAGCACAAATATATACATGCAAAATGTATACATATATGCATACAGATACAGACACAAATACATACAGAATATATACTTAAATATATACATATAGACAGTTGTAAATGCATGTATATGGATATGGACACATACATACAGGCACAAATATACATACAGACACAAATATACATACAGACACTGGCACAAATATATACATACAAACCCAAATATGTACATACAGGCACAAATATATACATACAGACACAGGCACAAATATATATATACAGACACAAATATATACATACAGACACAAATATATACATACAGACACAGGCAC
>BRDA01025791.1:0-12798 GCA_036984385.1 Crenuchus spilurus
ATAAAATATTAGATGTTGGCACCTCCACATCATTGCATTCAGTTTTTATTCACAATTTGTTTAGTGTCCCAAATTTTTTGGAATCCGGTTTGTAATATATATATATATATATATGAATGAGAAATATAATGCTATAGGGCTAGATGTACCACTTTTCTGCATTGTGGTGAACACTTATTGGCATTTTTTTAGCTCCCTGAGCGGGCGGTGTATTGATTGACCTTTCTGTTTGCCCAGAATTCATGCGCAGGATGTGTGATCTAATTGTGTCCCGAGGTGCAATTTTTTTATCTAACGTCACATCACACATCATGATTTCCGGAGAAAGTCTCATGTGCTGCACGAACAGGCGAAACATACTAGTCAACTACAGAAGTGCATACAGATTTCATACATATGTGCTGGGACAGTGGCCATACATATATCTGTCATATGTATTATATCATCACTTTCATGAATTAATGAATTTATGTCCAAAGTCCAATACAGTACATTGGGACTTAAAAAAATCTATTTTTGTCAAAAATTAATTGTTCATAATTTCACTTAAAAAGGTCAAATTGGGGGCCCAGAGTGGCTCAATAGAGTACGGCGCTGTTAATATGATCTGAGGATCATGTGTTTGAATCTCAGCCATGTTGCTTGCCATCGGTCTGAGAGAGCAAAATTTTCTGTGCTCTCTCTGGGCGGGTAAGATGGCACTCTCTCCCCAGCACTACTAAATAATATTGGCTGGCTAAGGCATCTGCCAGGCGATTCATCAGAACTGGGGATCCTGCATTTTCCTGAGCGTGATGACTGCCTGGCAGATATGTATTAGCAGCAGTTGGAAAAGAGGCGGAGCTTGACTTCACATGCATCAGAAGATGCCTGTGTTTATCTGCACCCTCCTAGAGTCAGTGACAGTACAAGTGATAAAGAGTCAACAAATGGGCGGGTCAATTAGCTACTGAAACACATTGGGGAGAATTTTTTTTGTGGATCAGTGACTTGAAAATCAGAAATTCAGCCTCTCAAATGATTATTATTTAATTTAGATTTTGACTAAATTACTATTCAAATTTCATCAGCGTTAAAAGTAAAAAAAGAAAATATCTTGAAATATGTATCTTTACAATTTTTTAACACTAACTAATTTTTGCAGATGCACTACTAACTAGAAGGCAAAAGTGTTCCAGTGCAAGTTAATGTAATAAGATTTTATTGGAGATTTTTCTATTGGTCATCATGAAACAACGAATAAGGCAGAAAAAAAGGATCTATGTACATGGTTTTCAAATGACAGTTACAATACAATGTGTCTCAAATGTATTACATAACTACCAGATTTATGTAATAAGCCTAAACATAAACCAACCCTAAACCTCAATAACATGAAAGTTTTGCTTTTTTAGTCGTAAATAATGAAGCAAGGAGCCTGGATCATGTAGCTGATTTTGATATTGCTGTTTTTTAAAGTGTGAAAACACACACACACACACACACACACACACACACACACACACACACACACACACACACACACACACACACACAATAACACAGCATAAAGAGAGAAGCCACTTCATAAATCACATCTTCTGTGACCATGTTCCAGATAGCCAGAGTCCGTAGCCGCTTGAGGTCAGTGCCAAGGTCTGTGTGTCTCAGTGAAGAATGTGTCCTATTAGGAGAAAAAGCTTCCTCTCTTCTGAGCTTAGTGATAAAACTAATCTGGATATAAAACAGCAGCACTGCCTCCAACAAATGCATTTTTAATATGACCAGATAAACTGGTGTGTTTATTTTTCCTTTACTTGTTGTGTTCACTGTACATGATTTTGAGTTGAGTGGACGCAGTTCATTGAGTTCTTTTATTTGCCTCTATCAGCTATTTCAGCAGCTATTATCATAGTCATTTGAAGTTCGATCCACGTATAATGATTTAAGCTTTATATAAACACAATAGATAGAAAGTATAAAATGGTCTATTTGTGTTAATTAATTCTGAGAGCATGTAAACATATTACTTTGTAAACACAATGCCACCATAAGGGATTTACAATTCATTACACAGCTAAATTAACATCTTGGATTAACACCCTGGATTAAACTCATTTGGTTTAGCAGCAGTAATTGAACTGTGCAGAGTGTGTCAATAAAATCTCTATAAAATAAATTCAATTAAATACATAATTGGTAGGTTTATATCAATTATTTCATTCTCCAATACAGTGGAACCTTAGGTATCGATTGCCGTGGCTATTGTACAGTTAGGTTATGATCATTTTTTTTAAGGACATTTTGTCCAAGTTATTGTTCATCCACCTAGTTTTCATCAGCATGCCCACATGTTTCGCCACTAATTTTGCAAAAACAAAGCATCCACCCAGTGTTAGTCACTCACCCATGTTTTCATTGTTCATTCTGGCTTTGTTTCTCATTGTTTTTCATCGATAACACTCAAAACAAACTAAAACACATCACACTAAAGCAACGGCATGCAGCGATACCGCCTGAAAACAGGTGTGTAAACAAATAGTGGCTGAGAACCCCTATAACAAAACACAGTGCAAACAAATGCTTCCAGGTGGACCACACTGGCACACTCTAAAACAGAGCATAAACCCATAAGACTGATGTTAATTGTTTATCAATTTTTCAGTTTCATTAGTCATTTGCATTTATTTCTCATTGTGTTCTGTATGTTAAACTATAGTTATTCTATATAAAATTTATTTTTGTTACTATTTTGGAATGCCTGGAACAGATTAATTGGATTTTACTTAATAATTGGATTTATTATTTCTTATGCAAAATATTGCTTCAGTTATCATTTGTTTCGGTTATCATCAGGCACTATAGATTGGAAAACCGAGGTTCCACTGTATTACTTACAATTAATATGTTATTAAGTTATTTACATTTACAATTACATTTGGCAGATGCTCTAATCCAGAGTAACCTACAACAGGGCTTTGTTTCCATAATGAGAATTATCTCAACTAGTAGAGGCTGGTTAGAGTCCAAACTACTCTTCAGTTCAGACACTGTTAGAACAAAACCATTTATTATACCTAGAAAGAAGGAAATCAATTTAATTTGTATTATTCTGTATGTATAACATTGCTTAACATTATTCATATGATTCATGATATTATTCATCAATTCATCATTATTTGCAAGAGAATCACAGCCAGTTTGGAAAAAATTCAGCCCATAAAGCATGAGGCTTGTGTGGGTATTGTCTTTGCATGGCCACTTCGATGTGTCATATATGAATGCAAATAGCACAATCAATCATGGGTGACATTTACAAGCCTGTACCTGGGTGATGTAAACAAGTCTCAGTGCATGCAGCTCATAGCACAACTTCCCCCTCACATCTTCCTTCTTGTAGTGCACCATATTGCATCATTTTTTCCACTAAGCTATATGGCAGCTCCTATATGCTGGAAGACCTCCATGCTGGGTTTAAGCCACTGGGAGCATGCAGGCTTGGGGTAAACACATATAGGAAGGCTGGCGGGGACGCTCTCTGTGCCTGCACTGTGCCATCTTGCCACGACCAGCCGCTTCTCCGAACGCTTACATAACGCAAGTGCTGCTTACATAAGCTATAAGATATGAACGGTGGGAAACCGTGTTTCATGTGTTTAAGATGTGATCATGTTTGGCAGGAGTGCAAGGAGAAGAGAGTGGTCTAACCCCCCCACCTCCCTATGCCTATAAATACACAATATAGATGTCTGACAGTGTTACATATTCACTGTATTACAGACCCTTCTACAGAGGGCTGCACAATTTTCTCCTTACTCCAAACAATCCTCATCCAGAAGACATCCCTTCTAATGAATGCAATCAGCTACTTTAAATTGTACTCTTTGCTGACAAAGATGTGCAAATGCACACACAGCTCGTCTAGTCCCTGTAGAGAAGTACTGCCAATAGAATAGGACTCTGAAGCAGATAAACATGAATCTATTCATACCATGCCTACTGCCAGGTGTGGGCTAGAGGGGTATACAGCTCCCCAGCACTTCTCTGGAATGATAATTTACAAAAAAAGTTCCATGGTACTACAATCATACTAGTGGACAAAAACACATTGTTCTGTAAAATCATTGGGGAAATGTAGCAAAGGAATAAATGAAAGATGTTTTTTGACTCTAGTACCATTGTACTTTTTGTAAGGGGAGATGTTACATCAAATACTTTTGGGATGAGTTGGGGATGTGGTGGTGATTGTGATCATCCAACATCCTGACCTCAATAAAACATGAATGCAATAAAATCCTCACAGCAATGCTCCAAATTCAAGTAGAAAGCCTTCCCTGCTCAGTAGAGAGAGTTACTCCAAGAAAGGCAGGATAAACTCTTGAAGACATGTGATTTCAGAAGAAACAATGAATGAGCAGGTGTCCCAATACTGTTTTCCTTGTCTTTTGCACTGGTGCTACAAAGCTAATGTATTTAACAAGTAATACAAGCTACACTACAATATGGACAAATAATAATGTCAAAAATACAAAAAGCAAGTGCATTTGAGATTTTGTAACAAATCCATTTGAAGTTGCTAATACAAGACTACAACTCAATAGTCAATTAAATAGTCCAGTCGTTTCAATCAAAATGAATCACCAAAACTTCTCTCATCCAACTCAAACTGCATCATGAGCTTAATTAAGCACTGCACTCACACAGCACTGGTGATTTCACAAAGGCATTTGGCATCATACAACATGACCAATTGTGAGTAACCGTGCTGGAGATGGGTTTCCCCTCACACCTGGTCCAGCTGCTGAGAAATTTGGACAGTCAGCAGTGTGCACTATCAGGACAGTCGATCACATGTCAGCAAGGTTCAGCATCAGACATGTATGTAACCATGTCTCTCACCATGTCTGTTCAATATCTTAGGAGAACAAGTGATGAGGACAGTTCTACAAAGATTTATGGGAGGATTCAGGATTGGTGGAAGGACTATTAACAATCTCAGATATGCAGATGACATTGTCTAATTGGACACATCAAAAGAACAACTAGAAGAGCTGGTGAGTCGTACTGAAAAGGCTGCAAAGGAATATAACATGCAGATCAATGCAGCTAAAACAAATGTGATGACGAACACTGAAGATATACTAAAGATCACAGTGGAAGGAAGACTTTCAGAGCAAGTAGACTCTTCCATGTAGATGTAGAGTAACAAAAGCTGCAGACTGTGCAAGTGAAGTGAAGTCAAGAATGGCCATTGGCATGTTGGTGATGGTCAAATTGACAAAGATGTTGAAAAGCAAGTCAGTTAGCACCAACACCAAACTAAGACTGATGAAAGTCTTGGTCTGGCCAGTAACTACATATGGATGTGAAGCCTGGACAATGAAGAAAGAGGAAGAAAGACGTATAGGCTTTTGAGAATAAGTACATCACGAAGTTTCTGAAGAACACAGGAATGAAGATGATGACCACTGAACAAATCTATGAAATGCCAAATCTGAATAAGAATTACTGATGCACATTAAATTCTACAAGTTATGTTATTTCGTTCAAGTAACAAAACAACTCATGAGAGCATTAAAAGAAGAACTATGATGAGACTTGTGGTGAGAGTCTAAAGATGTGGGTAACCCTGTTGTAATTCATGGTGATTTAGCTTATAAATCGCATGTAAGAAAAATACATAAATAAAAAGTTAAAATTCATTGGCCAGCAATGAAGTTCTAATATTGCTGATTGAAAGAATTGAATGTTGGGTAATATTTAGATTTACTTAACATGCCTGTTAAAATGTTAGATATTTGTCGAGCAAATATATGTGTAAAAATATTTCATTATACATGTAAAAACCTGAGAAAAAAGTTCTGCAGATGTTTGTGAAGTTATTATTATTATTATTATTATTATTATTATTATTATTATTATTATTATTATGATGCATTAGTGTATGAACCAATCACGCTCGAGGTGAAGAGGTCAGAAACAGCTTGCGAGGGGAACAAAAAAAAAGAGAAGAGGATAAAGAGTCGGATTTGTTGCTTTGGCCAAAAGTAAAGAACAAACGGTTTATTTAACATTCTGCCATTTTTGAGTTAAAATGTTCAAGCAGGACACTTCGAGAGACTTAAACTACATAGACTTTGTCAGTTTAGTGGACTACTTGACGCAGGACAACGGTTTTAGCTGTATTGGCCGCTGACAGTGGTTAGTGTGAGCTTTGCTAAGAGACAAGCTGATTCCAGGAGTGAAGCCTACAGTACACGATGCTGTGAACTGGATGATTAGGCAAGAGTGCTTCAACTGAACTGGACAAGTTTCAGTTAGGAGAACTTTGCTGAAATCGTCAGCTGGGTGAATCTTCTCTCCATCACCTCTGCATTGTGGTTGTCTTTTCTCTTGCACCTATTCTCTCGGACCGAACGCGTGTGCAGCGACAGCCACCCAGGTACCCTATTTTATTTATTTAGCCCTCGTGGTGAAGCAGTTTTAGGCTACCCAGCACCCAAGCAACGTGTAGGCCTGCAACGACTGACTGTGTATTCTTTAATTTTGTTGAGTTTGCCGGCTATAATTTGGTTTATTCGGGCCCTTAGCTAAATTTCATGGTCAAACTGATATTTTATGTTGAAGCAATGAGTTGAGTATTGAGTATTGTGATAGTTGAAGAAGCAGTGTAATACATTGAAATGAGTACTTTATTCTTGATGTATATTTTTCAAGTAAATATTTCATATTTTTGTAAACCTGTGTTTGCTTTCTATTTTAAAATTTAAAGTGTAAGTAAAGTAATTTCATGAGGCAATAATTCATCTCACCAGAGGTTTAAAAAACAACAGAGTTTGGTTTTCATTTAAAGAGTGATTCATTTTCAACACATAAGGTGAGTGTTATTCAGTTTATTGAAGAAACCTCAGTTTGTTCTTGTTAGATATAAGAACTCGGGTTACCCACCTCTCTGTAATAGTCACCCAGGCTAGAGAGGCGCTACATGTGGAAGACCAAGAATAACCTGAATGGATAACATAAAGACATGGACTGGATTATCAGGTGCTAGCCTGCTACAAGCAATGAGAGACAGATGGCATTGGAGAGAAGTGACTTGTCTGTGCAGCCTACCATTGCGAAGTCATGACATGACACACCATTGGAACATGGAATGTTGTACATTCATCTATTTTCTTAACTGATTAATCTTCATCAAGGTTGCAATGAGTCCTCTTCACTAGGCACTGGGCAGGGTGTGACACTAATTTAACTGTACCCAGGACAGAGTCGCAATCCATCTGGGCACACACACACACACACACACACACACACACACACACACACACACACACACCAGAACAATTTAGAATACCTAATTCACATGACCTCCATGTTAGAATGTGGGAAGACAACAGAGACACAGGAGGAAACCGACACAGACTAGGAGAGAAACTCCAGATGGGGACTTGCTCTCAAGACATCAGTGCTGAGAGGTGAGTGTGTTAACTGCCAGGCCATCGTGCCCTCTATTATGGTTTGTTGTGAACTACTAAAATGAATAAAACCTGACCACTGCATAGGGACACTGCAGTGCTGGTACAAGACTGATATTGGATCAGAATCCTCTGGATTAATGAGTCTTTGCCACTAAACTCATTCTACATCAGTAGTATCTTCTCTGAAGTGGTTGTCCAAAATATCAAACAGTATGTGCATTGTTGTTATTTTTACAGCTTTCTCTTTGTAACTCGTTGCTGAAGCCTGTGTCTGCCATCTTAGACCAATAATGAAAATAAGCACTCCAGACATTTACTGCCTGAGAGACTACATCTGGGATGAGCGCAAAATTGTGTCGACCTATATATGATTTCTAGGAGAGCCTTTTTTTAACTGTGAGCTTGTAAGTCTGATACCATGTTATAGATTCTTCTGGAAACATGAAGCATGGCAGAGAATGCATAGTTGTTTCTAAGCGATGGCTCTCTGAGGAGATGAGTCCAGGGGAGGAGGGCACTGGGGTTAGTGTTTTCCAATAGCTGCAGCATGGACACGTAAATGCTGAATCCTCTTATTGTAGCTTGTGCAGTGACAAACACTTCCAAATAATTTTTTTTCTTGTTAACATATTTCCCACCGTATTTCACTTTGTATGTCACATATGTGTTATATGAGTACTCACTTCATTGTAAGGTGTGGAAACATCACAAAGGTAATGCTTACCCTTCAGCGCCTAATTTCTTTAACTTTTATAACCCTTTAACATCCTCACCAAGAAAGAAAACACTGAATTGTTATTATTATAATTATAATTATAATTATAATTATTATTATTATTATTATTATTATTATTATTATTAAGTGGGAGTGGGTGGTGGGCAATAATTAAAATGTTCAGTGTAGTTTTTTTTTTTTTTTTTTTTAAACATCTCACAGTTTTTTATAGTGTACACTTTAAACATACAGTGAGATGGTACTTTGTGGTAAAACATAAATTACAAACACAAAAACTGCAATAAGATGCAAAATTTTGCATTTTGTTCACTTTTTAATCACCACACTCCTCTGTGTGGTGTGGTACAACAGCACTAAAGGTTTTTCAGAACTTGATCCAGTTTATTACTTGTGGATTGGCTACAAAGCTGCTGTTTTACATTCAAACAAGAAAATGTTGCGTTTCTAGTGACCTCTAGTTGATGTTTTTTAGCCTAATATACCTCTACCAATTGGTAGAGATGACAAAATCACTTCAAGATATAGTGACTCAAATGTGTTCTACCAAATGTTAAAGGATTAAATAAGAGTCTGACCCAGGTATGTAAATATTGGTAAAATATTTATTGTTGTTCATCATTTCATTCAAAAAGGTAAATTGTCATGTATTCCTTCCACATAAAGTTACATATTTCAAGCTTTTTTTGTTTAATTGTTGATCTGTTTGACTTATAGCTCATAAGAATCAGAAATCCATAATATCAGCTTTTTTGAATATTTGATTTTGAGTAAATTACTTTTAAAACAGTATAATTTGTTTAAACTTCTTGAAATGTGACTTTATATGTACTAAATATAAAATATACGGCAGTTTAACTTTTTAAATTGAATTATGAATACAAACTTTTGTAGATGCTCTAGTATTTAAAGTCACTCAAACATTACAAACGGGACTCAAGGAAGAAAAATATCCAAGAAAAATGTAGGATATTGACCTTTTAACTAAATCTAAAGCAAAGATACATTGAACTAGCAGGCTATTTGTGTTAGGTAATTAATTTGATATCTTGTTAGCTAGGGTTTACATTCATCTCAAGAGGTTAAAATCATTTGCAAATGTACAGACAACAATGAAATGATTTTATGAGATATACAGACAAGCCTACAGACCTACAGACACAGAGCTGTATTAGTATCCTAGCTCATAGCAATTTCAGGAAAATCATTACATTATGTGATGTTTGAGCAACAGCAGCTTTCAGTACTATCTCACACGCGCGCACACACACACACCTGAGTATTTCAGATGGAATCTCTGCACCAGGGTAAATGCACTTAAGGGCTGCCTGCTCTCCACACCTGTCTTTGAGATTACAACTTCAGACGTGGTATTAAAACATCAAGTAAACAAGTGGCGGGCAGCGCAGTTCATTAAACACATTTCTCCCTGTTAACTGATAAGAGGTTTAAGGGGAATGGCTTATCTCTAGACTGATAGCACTCTGACGAAACGGAGCAGATATGAGGGTCCAAAACGCCACTAGAGATGGCTCATCTAAACCCCTCACTCCCTACCCATTACGGCTCAAACAGAATGATTCTCAAAATCTAACAGCTTCTTTATTTTCGAGTCAGTGTAGATACATACACCAATCAGCCATAACATTAAAAACACCTGTCAGCATCATTCCATTAAAACAGCTCTGACTCATTGAGGCATGGACTCCAGAAGACCTTTGAAGGTGTCTTATGATTTCTAGCACCAATAATTCATCAGCTGGTACTTAAAGTCCTGTACATGATGTGGAGCTGATGCAGATTGAATTTGTTTGCCCAGCCCATCAAACAGATTCCCACAGGAATTTGGAGGCCAAGTCAACACCTTGAACTCTTTGTCATGTCCCTCAAACCATTCCTGAGCAGTTTTAGCAGAAGGGCTGCATTATTCTGCTGAAAGAGGTCCTAACAATATGGAATACTGTTGCCATGATGGCCTGCAACAATGTTTATTTGTCAAATAACAACAACATAAATGCAAAGACCCAACATTAGAGACATACATGTTTCTCATCCATGTTAGCAACATGCATTGACTAGAGCTGGGCGATATGGCCAAAAATTTTATCACGGTACTTTTTTCTATATTGATCAATCTCAATAATTATCATGATATAACATTTTCTAACACTGTCATAGTTTTAAACAACATCTTTCTAAAAACATCAGACTAAATACATGTTCTTCTCCAGAGAGCTACCTTGCCATGGTGGAGAAGCTTGAGGGTCCCTTTGAATCTAAGAGCAATACCATCTGGAGCTATGCTTCTGGTAGGGTTAACCTTAATGGTAAGGTCGAAGAGGCGGTTCCAGACAAAGAGCGATCACACTCCCCATCCAATGTGACCTGGAACTGTGGGCTGCAGCACAAAAGTTCAAGTTCTTACAACTTTTGGTGTTATGTTGCTTTGCTGCTAATGATGCTGTATGTTGATTTTTCATGATGAGGTATATGCTAGGTGTAACTTAGCACAACTTCATGTCGACTGCAGGGCTGACAAGAGATTGGGATGCTTAGCCTATTTATCCCACAGAGCACAAATGAAGTCAAAACTAAGAATGCCATACTGGCTCAGATGTCGCCCAGGACAAAAAGATCCGCGGTACCCACTGTGAGAGATAGGGTGGATGTTGAGACATGTACTGCTGGCTCATCAAAGGTCGTATTGCACAACACAACAAGGAAAGAAGAAGATGAGAAGCTAAACAGCAGACTCTGTGTCAAGATTGGACAATGGAATGTGAGGTGTCTAAACTCACTTGGCAAGTTATCGATACTTAGTAATGAATTGGAAAGACTGAACATCAGCATTTGTGGATTGTCTGAGACTAAGTGGTCAGGCACTGGACACTTCAAGACAAAGGATGGACACACACTGCTGTTCTCAGGCAAAGGGGGTCATGAAAATCATGGAGTTGCTATCTGGATTCACATGCTATATGTCTAAAATCCTACAATCCAGTAAGCAGCAGAGTCATATCAGCCACATTTGCTTCAAAGGCAAGAGATATGACTCTTATTCAGTGTTATGCACCAACTGCAGACAAGCAAGATGAAGAAATTGAACAGTTCTACAAGGAATTTGAACATGTACTTGTGGAGAATCCCAAACAGAAACTTTTTGTCATCACTGGTGATTTCAATACCAGAATTAGAGAAAATGCAGCAGAAAGTGAAGTGCTTGGGAAATATGGTCATGGTACAAGAAACAGAAGAGGTCAAGCACTGGTAGACTTCTGTGATGAACATGAGTTCTTCATCAGCAACACACTCTTCCGTCTACACAACAGGCCCAGATACACATGGAAGAGCCCAAATCAGGAGACCAGAGCTCAGATTGACTACATCCTGATCAACAAGCAGTGGAAACAGTCCATCAATAATGCACGCACATTCCTCAGTGCAGACTGTGATTCTGATCACAGTCTCGTGATGTTGACATCGAAGATGAGGTTCAAAAGGAAACAAGTGAGGAAGCCAATTAAACTGGACCCTGGAAAACTCAAACAGGACCAGTTCAAGCTGCAGTACCAAGTGGAGGTTGCCAACAGATTTGAAGTCTTAGCAAGACTCCAGGAGCCACACACACCAGATGAACTGTGGCAGCAAATGAAGAATGTCATGCTGGAAGCTGCTAAGAAGACAATACAGAAGAACCACATCAAACACAAGAACTGGATTACCAGCGAAACCTTTGAGTGGATTAAGAAGCGTGAAGTAAAAATAGTTTTCTAGTGATTACAGGAAATTGCGAAGTGAAGTACAGAAGAGACTCAGAAGAGATAAGCAAGCTGAGTTGGACTCATTGTGCAGTGAGCTGGAAGAAAATGCAAAGAAAGGAAACAGCAGACCTGTATTTCAGATAGTAAAGAAGCTCACCAAACCTTTCCAGCCTCGCACAGTAGCCATCAAAAACAAAGATGGCATGAAACTTGTGGAACCAAAGAAGGTCTGTCAATGATGGAAAAACTACTGTGAGGAATTATACAGTGGTGCAGAAGATAACATTCAGATTGATGTTCAAGAAAAGGAACCACCACCACTGAAGGAAGAAATAAAGTGTGCTTTGTTAGAACTGGCTACACAAAAGGCATTCGGTCCAGATGACATAGCAGTTGAACTGCTCAGGTTTGATGGAGAGACAACATTGAATAAGCTCCATGAGGTCTGTATGGAAGTTTGGGAAACTGGAATCTGGCCAGAAGAATGGACGCAATCACTTTTCATCCCACTGCCCAAGAAAAGTGACTTGCTCCAGTGCAAGAAATACAGGACCATTGCTCTGTTCTCACATGCTAGCAAAATATTGTTCAGAGTTATATTAAATGAATGCAGTCTAAGCTGGAAGGGGAGATTGCCCAAGAACAAGCTGGATTTAGACCAAGAAGAGGACCTCAGGATCAGATCACAAACCTCCAGATCATCTTGGAGAAAGCAAGAGAAAAGAACCTGGAACTGTATTTCTGTTTTATTGAAAGGCATTCAACATGGTACAACATGACCAACTGTGGAAAACCATGCTGGAGATGGGTTTCCCCTCACACCTGATCCAGCTGCTGAGAAATTTGT
>BRDA01025795.1:6132-21408 GCA_036984385.1 Crenuchus spilurus
ACGTGCCCACGAACTTTCAAACACTTGGGAAATCTTACAAGATATAAAGACGTATTTATACTGGATTTTGTAGTAGTCTACAAGTGTGTTCAGGATTTTCATCTATTTCTCTTGGGTCAATTTGTTTATTCTGTGTTTATAATCTGAACGAGTAAATAAATTACTCCTTTTACTAGGTTATACTGTATAAACACTCTCCGTTTTCATACACTTGGAAACAAAAGTCATAGAATACAATGGGGGGAACGTCGTTAGTGACGTTGATTTGCAAAGGCCATTGACAAGAAATTTGCAAGAAACCGGGCCTGTTTTGCTGCATCTGGACCAGGACGGCTTGTCATCATTGATGGAACAATGAATTGTGAATTATATCAGAGAATTCTAAAGAAAATGTCACGACATCTGTCCATGAAATGAATCTCAAGAGAAGGTGGGTCATACAGCAAGACAACGACCCTAAACACACAAGTCGTTCTACCAAAGAACGTTTAAAGAACAGTTACCGGAAACGTTTAGTTGCAGTGATTGCTGCAAGGGGGGTAACATAAGATACTGAAAACAAAGGTTCACATACTTTTGCCTCTCACAAATATGTCATATTGGATCATTTTCCTCATTAAATAAATGAGCAAGTCTAATATTTGTGTCTTATTTGTTTAACTGGGTTCTCTTTATCTACTTTTAGGACTTGTGTGAACATCTGATGATGTTTTAGGTCATATTTATGCAGAAATATAGAACATTCTAAAGGGTTCACAAACTTTCAAGCACCCGTGCACATTTATATTCTTCTAACTAACATTTATAATATTTGATTATTTTCTTGCATATATTTGAATACCACAAGAGCTGCTGGGTTCCATGGGGTGATGAGTTAAAACTGACAAGCATGACATCTTCTTACTCAGCTCTCCCACCTGTAATCAACTACTCTCACTGACCACCAAGGTGAGGCACGTTCAACATGGATGTTATTTTTTATAAGGCATGGCCACAAATTATTATATTGAAGCTATGCGGAAAAAAACAACAACTGAGGCCATAAGTTAATATTTTGAGGCCACAAGATAAAAAAACATAACCTGTGGGCTACTTGTAGAATGAATTGTTTTGTGGTCTCAATATAATAAATGTAAAATTCACCAAATACGTTGCCCTTATATATGCAAGAAAAGTCATATTTGTGTACAAAAATGAAACCTCACTTGACTTGACTCTGATGGTCTATTTTTGTTGAACAAAATCAATGAAGTATGTGACGTATACACCTGTGATGTAAAGCTGGCATCACTGCAGTGTAAATGCCTCCAAAATGTACAACCAGAAACATGTACAACCATTGTATTGTTAGTCTTTGCCAAACTCTTACTTTTGAAGTGGAATGTTCAGGCTGTAAACTGCCTACAAGTCTCAAGAAGTCCAGTTTAAGATTAATATACAGGCTGCTGTGGCTGGTGACAAAGCATTTCAGCACTTTGATTTTAAACCCTGAATAACTCCAATATGAAGAGAGGAAACAAGCGCTAATTGGGCAGCGGGGCTTTGTAAGTGTGTGTGTGTGTGTGTGTGTGTGTGTGTGTGTGTGTGTGTGTGTGTGTGTGTGTGTGAGAGTGAATTGCCATTGTAGGGTAATTTCCTAATCACTGCTTATAAGGCCGAGTGGAAGAGGCTGTTAGAAAAAGTGTAAAAAGCTTTATCTCTCACTGGCAGCATGTTACCTACAGCAGACCCAGCTTTGGGGCTTTTCTGAACACACTCATTTTCAGCGCACAGACAAAGCCAAGTAAATGCTCATATCTCGACTAGTGTGGTTTAGCCTCATTATTAGTGGACGTGAGTAAATTTCATTGCAGAAACAATTATAATTCTTCTTCAATGGCTAAAAACAATAATAACACCGTGTTAGACTGGGCCTGTTAACACATGGGCCTGTTGGGGATTTTTCCTCATGTTTTCCCCTGTTTTTCTTATTCTCATGTGGTTTGTAATTCCAAGTGAATGCTCTCACAGGCAGCTTGGGTCATACACAGTGTATTGTCATTTTTCATTCACAACTTCAAACGCTCTGCTTGTAAAAATCTGGTGAAGAACACGGCCACAGAACCGGAGGTAACCAGAGCTGTTTTCACTGCAGCTGCCCCTTCGCTTCGCCCCACTGCACCACACTTCCCTCAGCGCTGCCTGGCAAACCAAGCAGTGCTGAGGGTCAAACTCACCTTATGCGAAGCACAGAAGCATACTTTGTGGCCTGCAGACTGGCCAGCAACCTAAGCACAGAAGCAGGACAGATTGGCTCTAGCTATGGGATTTAACAGCTGATCCCAGAGGAAATTGTATTTCTCAAGTGTTGCTCTTTGATGGCTCATGAGAATCTCTTAAAGTAGATATGCACGGTCCTATCAGAATATTTTGACCACCCCTGGTATAGAATGAACTCAACCTGGGATGCCACAGATGTCATGTGACAGGGCTTGCTGAAGTATAAATAAGTGTAAAGCTATCATCATGGGCAAAGGACGAGATGTAACTGATGTCCAAAAAAGCATGAACATAGCATAGGTACCACAAAGGGTGGTAGCATCCTGGCTACCGTGCTAACTTCATGGCATGTTCTAGAGCTGCTGTAGTGTCCTTCCTTGGCCTGCTAAATCACCTGTTCTCAAGGACCTCAGGGCTCTGCTGAAGTTGAAACAAGCAAGAGTGTCTTGCTAGTGTCATTCCAGCCAAGGTTATTTATTCCCACTATTAGTTAGATTGTCATAATATTCTGATACAACTGTGTATTATGAAACCTGCCACCACAGCTCCGTCTCAGTCCTGTACATGTTCTCTTTGTTTACATTCTGTTGTCTTTGCCCTCATCACGTCATGCCCTGTCTTGTCATTGCCTGCACATGTCTTGTCATTTCACAGCCCTGGTCCCTCATCTCCAGTCTAATTACATTTGGTTTAATGCTCCCTCATGTGTCAAAGTCCTTGTCCATCAATGCATTGTCACCGTTGTGTTTATAATGTCATCCAGTCCAGTGTTTACTATTTAGCCTAGTCCATGTCTGGTTCCACAGTCATAGTTATTGTAAGAACTTTTGTCTATTAACCCTCTGGAGTTGGCTCTCGGCGGCAAATTAAAAAAAATTCTGAAAATTCACTGTTATAACTCGATTTTATCCTCGAAACAGAAAGAAATATACCCCGGAACCTTAAAGGGTCTACTTTTCAAATATATATATATATATATATATATATATATATATATATATATATATATATATATAGCTTGAATTTAAATATATTTGTAGAAATTTGTGAGACAAGCTTAAATAAGCAGAGACACATTTTTCAGAGCGAGTCAGACAGCTGCGCTTTTTTCCACCAAATGATGCAATCTGTCATTCCTATGATAATGACATGATAATCCCGGACATTCTATTGGTGGATTACCGGTCATGGAATGTGTGCAATGTGAACCTGAACAAAAGCGCTCTCACCTGAGTGTTCACACATATCTCATAAATATTACATCTAGGAACCACTGAATGAGTAAAACACATCACTTCACATTTGTTAAGCTTTAGAAATAAAACCACATACAATTTCCAAAAACTGTAATGAACAGTGTGTAGCCAAAACCTCTGTTTATTCAGTTCTGAGCTCTAAAGTCTTGCCTAAAAATGTTTAGAGTGTGTTTTTTTCACAATATATCAGTACATCTGAAAATAGGTTTCTGGGAAGTCTAAGTTTAGAGCAGATTTAATCAGAATATAGATTTATGACACTCTTACTGTTTTGACACTGTTGTTGCTGAGTTTGTGCTGAACAAAAGCCTGTGTTACAGTTTTGGAAAAAAGTAATTTTAGATGAGTGTAATTTGTAATAAAAATGTCAAGGTATGCCAGACTACATCAGAGTGTCTGAAATGCCCTCAGACTTCAATTCCTGCATCTGCCTCCTCCACCCTGAGAAGAATCTTCATCCTGGTTGAGAAAAGGTTGAGTTCATATTGTGATTTCTGTTTTTATTAAATAGGATTTTTATTATCTGAGCAAGTCTAATAACAACGTAAGACTTTATTTAAAAAAACTGTGAGAATTTAATAAAGTCTGAGATTTTGGAGATTTAATTTGTTGTTGTTTCTGATCTCATTGCTGTCTAGAATATACTGTTGATCTTAATTTCATTTTGGATTGTTTTTGAAAGCAAAAACACACTGTACTCTAAGAGGAATTCAACCAAAATTTTTTAAGTTTCTGCATAATCACAGTTAATAAAACAGTCACTCTTCTGAATTAAATGTTCCATTCTGGAAAACCTACTTAGTTTTAAAAGTTTAACATTTAACTTATTGAACAATAATCAGTGACTGCAGCTGCACTGAGAAGTGGAACAGATCATTTATTATTGTAACCCAAATATCAGAAACTTTACAAGAAAACAAGAAATTTGTCTTCTTAATAATAATAATAATAATAATAATAATAATAATAATAATAATAATAAATGCAATATTGTATTTTCATAGAGAAAAGCACACATACACCTGAGTCTGGCTTACCTAAAAATGAATTCAGCAAAAAGTGAATTATTATAATCGACACTCTTAATCATTTACAGTACATACTGTATAATCTCAGTGTTTTACTGGCATCTTTGCTGCCAGTAACGCAGCTGTTATTTGGTAAGCTTGGTTTGTTTTTCAGTAAACTCACTCAGAAACAATCAGCTTCTAAAATTCACCACAGAGTGATTTATTTCAGCACCATATAGAGCCTACAGAGATTACAGTACAAATCTACTGAAAACTTATCAGTTATCATGACAGTACATCTATAAACATCAACATAGCAATACTTAAGAGTATATCATAACCAAAGACCACTTACTTTAGTCCAAAGTCATAAAGACATGAAAACAAATACATTCTCAGCTCCAAAACTACCTACATCACATTTTACAGTTCAGTATAGTAAAACAATCATAAAGTTAAATAATATGACTTTTGTAATCTTTTTGGTTTTAAGTTTGAGTTTTCAACCAGTTCTCAGATAACACTTATGTTTACCAAAGACATCTCAATTATGAACCCATTTCTCATCTAGGATTAAGGGTGTTCACAGATTTGTTCTTTTGAAGGACTATTATAATACCTACCATTAAGCCTCCTGTGACATGAAAGAAAAACAATAAATGAATAATAAAATGTATTTATTCATTATGTGTAGATTATCTATAGATAAAGGGAGCTGATTTTGGTTACTAGTTTTTTTTTCAAAAATTAGCTGAAGGTTTTTGGAGAAAATAAGACAAGGAAAACAGAAAACTCCCACAAACTGGTACAGAATAATCAAATAAGCCTTAAGGTCTATATCAGGTGTTGTTATAACAATTCAATTAAGTTGAAATGCACTTGTATAGCACTATTTATAACAGGTATTGTCACAATGCAGCTTAATAATAATCTGGACCAAAGGCCCAAGTGAGCAAAGGGAAACAGAGGCAGCTCCCCAAAAGCAGAGAAAGGAATTTTAAAGAGGAACAAACATTTGAAAGGTGAACCTCTGAGTGACACTGAACAGCATAACATGACAAAATAAATAAAAGACAATTATTAATAAAAAGGAATTATATATATATATATATATAAATAAACAATGAGTGGAAAAATAATGACTTATAGAGTGAACAATGAATTGCAATATACAGCTTTATAAGAAATGATCTGGGTCCTAGCCTTCCCTGAACAAGCCCGAGGCAGCAGGGAAAAACTTGAAAGGAGTTGGAGGAATAAACCTTGAGAGGCACCAAGGCTCTTTAAGGGGCACCCATCCTCCATTGGTCGACACAGTTATTATAACAAAGAAAATAACTTTGTATTAATAATACAAAGATATTACTGATAGTTACAGTTTAAAGAGTTAGTGTCTTTGGTCTAGGTCCAGTCCTCGGCCCAAGCCTTGCAGTGTTCAGAACCTAGAAGATCCTGCTCGATAGGAGGACAGCAGGGGCTGAGCCTACTCTCTTTGCTAGGACCAGGACCCACCTGGTGGTAGTGGGGATGAAGTAAGGCAACATACCAGGATACCAGACCAATTGGTGACTTAGTCTTATTGGCAGGAAGGAAAATTAAAGAGGTAGGAAATTAAGTCTTTCTTTCAGAACTTAAGCTTCTAATGCTGGAATTAGTCCAAGGTGGCTGTGATGGGTGATGGAATATTCATTTAAAATCTCAAATCTAATCTAAGCAAAACTTTATCCATTTTACATTTTGCCAATTTTTCTCTCCTTCCCAATGTAGTAGCCAATTAGCCCATCCCATCTATTAGGACTCTCCCCATCACTTTGCAATGTTCCTGACTGTAGGAGGGTGAAGACAAGCACAAGCCTCCTCCGTTGCATGTGATGTGGCCACCACCTCTTTTTGGACTACCACTGATACACCGTCACTGGGGAGCTAATGCACTCAGAGGAAAGCGCAGGATTCCCAGCTCCGAATGGACCAATCAGTAGACGCCTGAGCCAGTGGACATTGTAAAGTGAAAGTGAGAGAAATAGAGAGGGCCATCTACCTGCCCAGAGAGAGCACTGCCAATTTTTGCTCTCTTGGGCCCCGGCTGTTGATGGCAAACAGCATGACCGGGATTCAAACTCGTGATCCTCTGATCATAGTATCAGCGTCTTAGCCTGCTGAGCCACTCGGGGCCCTAAAGCTTTATACATTTGAGATGGATGTGGTAAAACATGGATTCTTCTTTGTTGTTTAGGTCACAGACAGACAACTATAAGCCATATTCATGACTTGGGGTTCTGGGGTTATTTTTTCTTTTACAGGAGATCATTGATGATTTTATTTGCATCCAGATGCATCATATCTGTGTTTTTCCCCTCATCCTGACTGAATTACCCACTGTTTTTTTTTTTTTTTACTGATTAAGAGCCTGTCTGATCATTTTAGTCCACAAATGTCAGGCTTTCCCCCCTTCTCTATCTTCATGTCTCTCCTCTTCTCCCACTTCCTCATGCTTCACTCCATTCCACATTGCACTACACTTCCCTACAGCCCCTCCTCCTTGCATACAGTCCTAGAGTCACAGCCCAGCCTTGCACTACATTTCCCAGAACCCTCCTTGCTCCTTACCTCACTCCTCTGCTCAATTCACCTGTTCTCAATTACCCTTCTCATTTGCACACACTACTTCAGCCTGGTCTCTACACTCCTTCATTGCTCATCATTGCAGAGCTCCCCGCTGTCAGGTACCCTTGTCCATAGTCTTAACATCTAGCCTTGTCCTTAGCATCTAGCCTTATCCTCCACCCTTAGCATTTTGCCCTCTTGTCCTTAGTCCTAGCTTTATCCTTTTATCCTGTCTTTTAGCTTTGTCCTTGATCCTGTCCTTCATCCTTCTAGTTAGCTTTAGCCATTACCCTGTTTGTTAGCCTTAGCCCTGACCCTCCTAGTTACATTTAGCCTTATATAACCTTGTGTTTATTGAGCCTGTGTGCTATCCTGTGTTTATTGAGCCAGTGTGCTATCTTGTGTTTATTGATCCTTTTGAGTTATCTTGTGTTTTCTGAACCTTATCTTTAAACTCACTTATTAATTTTCATCTTGTGTTCACCTTCGTCATTCCTTTACTCAACCACCAGGTGGTTGAGTCTGCCTTACAACAAATCATGATTTTCCAGGTAGATGTTGCCTCATGTTGCAAAATAAAGATTTTTGTCTGCTGCTACTTGTTGTATTTAGTCTTTAAACATGCAGAATCACCAAAGACCTTCACAAATCACAAACCAAAACATATTCATGCTTTTGAAGAGTCAATTATTCTACTTGGACTGGATGGAAGACTTTAAACTCAAAATGCTAAAATCCTTAAGAAAGACCAGACAAGACACTGGCTTTTTACACAAGCTTACTAATATAAATCTGACCTATTAAAGGACTTATTAATTCTAATGACAGCTACAGGAACCCGTGAACTGTGATTGTATTATTGTATGACATCGGCATACGGGTCTATAGAAACTACATCCTCCAGAAACTCTCACATCGTGTAGTTGTTTTAATGCTGTTTGGATGCAGGAGTTTCATCACTGAGGAGTCAGGTTAAATGTAAAAAACAGACATCTCCATGATGAATTAATCCAATTGGAATATGACTTTAGACAAAACCAGGCTGGAGGGAACAAATGGTCTTCATCAAACATGCATATGATGGAGCAGTAAAGCAGTTAAAGGAGCTAGTTCAGAATTAGGGCTGCCATGATTAGTCGACTAGTCACGATTATGTCGACTATTAAAATAGTCGACAAATAATTTAATAGTCGATGCGTCGTTTTTTTTTTTTTTTTACTTTCTTTTTCTCTCCAAACTGCTGCGTCTGCCTTTCTGTCCTTGACGCACATGCGCAGTAGTGGTAACCGGGGTAGGCCGTGGATGACGTCACAGGACGTTATACAGACAGGATCATCATGGCTAGCCGGCAACGGAGCTCAAAAGTGTGGGATCATTTTAAGAAAATGAAAGAGAAATGTGTGCAATGCAATATGTGCAAGTCAGAACATGCCTTCCACGGCAGCACAACTGCGATGCACGACCACCTGAAAAGGAAGCCTGTTGTGGCTGATTGTGACAATGATGAAGAGGGACCGTCATCTCAGTAAGCTAAATTGCTAGTTAGCTGCTAAAATTAGCGTAAACAGAGAGTTAACTTGCTACTTACTCATATTTATAGCTGTAAAAGTGAACATTAGCAATGACGATTTGATTCATTAGCCTTAGCACACATTCATGTGTTTTCTGTAACGTTATAACAGTCATGTGTTTGAATAGCAATGCTAATGTTTTCTAACGTTATGTTTCAGTGCTACGTTTACACTTTATTCTTAATGTTAAATAATTGTTTGTTGCAACAAGCTGCATATTTCATTAAAGGTTTAATGAACTATGGTCTTAATTGTTTTTATTTTTAGTTAGCATATAGCTGAAATCTAATGACGGTTATATAACAACAGCTGCATTCTAGTGCAATAAGCTGTATGTTTTATATTCAATTAACATATGATCCGATTAGTCGACTAATCTTAAAAAATAATCGGTGATTAGTTGACTATAAAAATAATCATTTGTGGCAGCCCTAGTTCAGAGTATTTTTATTTTACACTCACATTACTGAAAATGCCATAAGGACATTACCCCTAGGAGAGAAAGAGAGAGAGAACGTGGCACAGTCAAGGAAAAATCTTTCAAAGCTGTTTTGTCCTTCAGAAATCACATTAGCCTCCTTTCCCATGTAGTGTACATACATTTAGAGGAGGACTAGCAGATTTATAGCAGGCTGGAGCAAACTGAGCACTTTTTGATGCTAATGAAACAGACTCCATCTCTAAAGTGACTGTGCTTGTTTTCTCTTCTGTTCTTTATTTTATTCATGTGCAAATTCAGCCTTTTGGGCTTTTCTACATCTGCTTCCCTAACCCAGATTTTTAAAATAATGAATGTCCCTCTCCTGACATCAAAGAAATCCATAAAAATAATCTATGTTCATCAAAATGATTTAGAGTAGAACCTCGGTTTTCATCATTAATCTGTTCTAAAGTGTCTTATGAGAACCAAAACGAATGACAAATGAAGCAATATGTCCCATAAGAAATTATGTAAATCCAATTAATCTCCAAAATATGAACAAAAATACATTTTATATAGATTAACTACAGTTTTACATACAGAACACAATGAGAAATAAATACAAAAGACTAATGAAATGGATAAATGAACATTTAACATCACTCTTACAGGTTTACGCTCTGTTTTAGAGAGTGCCGGTGTGGTCCATCCGGCAGCCTTTGTTTTGTAAACTTGTTCACTGGATTCTCAGCCGCTATTTGTTTTCACACCCATTTCAGGCGGTAGCTCTTCAGTCTTTAGCGTCGCTTTAGTGTTTTAATTTGTGTTGATCATTATAAACAAGAAACAAAGGCAGAAAAAACTAAACAAAAGCCACAATGAAGGGTGAATGCTTGGGTAAGACATTACAAGTGATAGGGAGACTCAACAAATGGGAGGGTCCATTGACTACCACACACATTGGTGAGAAAATTGGGTAAAAAATAAAAAAATCATCCAGATCAGCCAAGACATATTTGGAATCCACATGTTACTTCTTTGTAATCTGTAAGAGTAACATTACTAACAAACACTTCAGGTCTCACATATTAATCATGTGGTTTAGGACATTTAGGAATTTTGTTGTTTTGTCTTTAGTTTCAATGTTTTACTGTGAAAGCAATAATATACAAGAGCTAATGTTTGTCATATGGGTTATTGATGCTTTTTATGGCTTCATTCTCTGGTTATAGTGCTAATGTAAATGCTCAGATTAATGACAGCTGGAGATAAGAGGGAGCCAATGCCCAAGTTATTTGCCTGAAGGTGTTTTAATAAAACCATCTGAGAGCTGAACTGAGCCCAAAAATCTTTCAAACAAAAGCTCCTGGCTCCTGGCCTTGTCACCTGTCAGGATGTGTCAAACTGAGTAAAACAAAGTGTCTCATTACGAGGATAAAATCCAACTGTGATCAGCTTCTCCAGGTGAGCTCTGATGAGCATTAAGTGAAGAGCAGAAAGAAAAATGAATGAAAATGTGACACGTAGCTCATAGTGCTGATGTATCTTTTTGATGTTTACTGTTGATGGTGGTTGCAAAGTGGCGAGTTTAGTGGTGGGTGTTACTGGGAGACACAAATATGTGTTTTTTTGACACAATGAAGGCAGTGAGGTGTGTATGTGTGTGTGTAAAACATTCTTGCTTAGTTGGAGAGGTGAGGAAATGAACCGACAGCTCCATTCATTCCAGTTTGGCTAAAACAGGAGAAAACTGCTCTTTTCTTCTTGAGTGATTGATCTCTACTGGTGATTTGTCATGGCCTGGACCAGAGGAAAGCGGAGGAAAAAAACGCCTGCTTTCTTTCCCTGGGAAAGTTAACGAGGGCCGGAGTCAGCCAACAAATGGTCAGAAACTCAATAATGGTCTGAAATTTAAAGGAAAAGTCTGGCAAAAATTCATTCAAATTTTCCGCTTAAACCCAAACGTACTCAGTTAGCCAAAACAATATATTAGCATAACTGAATAAAGTAGCAGCAGCCGCTTCGGAACCTGAATTTTATATTTCTAAAGGTTAAAACTAAGGATTCGTCAATGGAAACGGACAACGCAGAGAACTGTTCTAATGCTTAAATGGTTCTTTGCCTGGTACACTAATTCTTCTCTATGTTGAAAAGAAAACCTAAATTAATTGCACCGGTTTGTTTTTGTTGATTATGTTCAACTTTTTGCTGAAGTGTATGCACACAATGGAATTTGACCTCCACATGTAACTCATCCGTGCAATGAAACACACACACACTAGTGAACACACTAGGCTGTGAGAACATGTGCCCAAACCGGTGGGCAGCCCTATCCACAGTGCCCAGGGAACAGTTGGGAGTTAGGTGTCTTGCTCAAGAGCACTTCAGTCATGACCTGCCTGAGGATCAGATCCCTGATATAATATTTATTATGATACACTCCTATGAAGCCTGTATATGTAAATAAACATACTTATAAGCTCATCATAATGCTGTAATTACATATTATAACTCAGAGTTTGACTATAATGTTATAATTCATTATAAACAAATAATGATAATCACAGTTATAAAAACATTATGAATCTCTTTACCTGAAACACTCTGACAACATTCTGAATGTTCTTGTTTTGATAATTGTAATAAGGCCTTTATAACTATGCAGATCATTATTTGTTTATAATACATTATAGTGAATTATAACATTGTATTACATGTTTATAACTCATCAAACCCAGAGTTATAATATATAATTACAGCCTTATAATGCATTATTATTATAAGAGCTATAACCACATTTATAATGGCTTATAAATTCAGGCTTCAAAGAAAGCGTTAACAAATCGTTCCATCTGAAAGTGTCCATTTCTAAGAAAATCTTTAATTAGTTGAATCCCTTTCAAATGGTTATTGCTCAAATGTTGCTATTTTATGCCTCAAAGGGCTTAACAGATATTCTCCAAAAAATTCTTAAAGATGAATAACATGAGGCATGAGAACAATTCTTCTGTGGTTCAGATAAACTTTATAATAGTCCTTCTCAGTATCAAAGACTGCAGTAAGATTGCTGTTTGTAGTGAAAAATGAATGTTATCAGCAGATACAAACACACCCAGATAGCAAAATTATTCTGGCCCACATCCCCCATTTCATCTGGCCCACTTGCCACATGAATTGACGGCACTTGAGCAGACTAGCCCCGGTTGCAAGATGTGGGCCTCATATACGCCACATTAGGGCCACATATCAGCCAAATGTAAGTGACACTGCCATATCTCTGCCAGAAGTGGACCACATCTGTTATGGTCTGCGTGGGTTTCCTCCGGGGACTGTGGATTCCTCTCACAGTTCAAAAACATGGAGGTCAGGTGAATTGGCTACTCTAAAATTACCCTGGTGTGTGTATGAATGTGTGTATGTATGTTTGCCCAGATATGGTTGGCACTCTGTCCTGGGTGATCCCCCTAGTGCTCGATGCAGTCCTCCAGGTGGACAGTCGCTTCTGGTTGAAAGTACACTGTGTGGGACTGGCTGCCGCTTCTCGCCGGTGTGTATGGTTGAGTGTACCGTATTTTCTGGACTATAAGTCGCGTTTTTTTTCATAGTTTGGCCGGGGGTGCGACTTATACTCTGGAGCGACTTATGTGTGAAATTATTACCGTAATACATTATTACCGGTATATCATTTTACATGTTATTTTCACACTAAACCGCAAGAGGGCGCTCTACGCCCGTGTTGCAACTGATGAGTCTGATGTAAGCAACCTAGAAGAAGAAGCGCCGCATCTTCTACCTCTGGAGTTAGTGGAGTTGTTTAAAAGTGACACAGAGGATGAAGATTTCATTGGATTTTAGTTATTTGGAGTTACACTGATGGTTTAGTAAATTTTTTAGCATATATATGCTCTGGTTTTCTGAATAAATCTTAATATGTTATGTTAACATACCAGGCACATTCTCAGTTGTGTCAGTAACGTAAGCATACTGTTCAATTATTCAGCCTGTCGTTGCCTCTATTCTATTTTTATTTTTAATTACTTTTCAAAATGACATGTCTGTGCTTGGTGTTAGACTTTATGCAATAAAATTTCCTCCAAAAAATGCGACTTATACTCCAGTGCGACTTATATATGTTTTTTCTGCATTATGCATTTTATGGCTGGTGCGACTTATACTTCGGAGCAACTTATAGTCTGGAAAATACGGTATGTAAGTGAAGTGTGTGATGATTGTAAAGCATCCTTGGGTATCTAGAAAGGCGTTATATAAGTGTAACGTAATAATAATAAAATAATGGTACATGTGGGCCAAATGCGTATTTTCAATATAAGGGCCATATTTGGCTCACAGGCAGTTTGTTATGCAGACAGTGGGCCAGCAGTGCTATTTCTCAGCCAGAAGTGGCCCACACCCGGGTGAGACTTTAGTCAGATCTGAAGAGCAAAGGATCTTTTTCTCAGGATAAATACCCGAGAAAGTCTCACTGGAGGTTTTATTTGATCTCATTGTTATCTAGGAGAAGCCTCTGAGATGTAAAGGAGAGTTTTCTAAGAGCTCGTTTTCATTCGTCACTCTCTGTAGTTCAACTTACAAAATGTTTTTTTCTTGATTCCTCTCAGTTGAGTTGTGATTATTAAAGTGAGAAGTGATTGTAAGGGGTTGTGGTGGGGGATAATGGATTAGTAGCGGTCAGGATGGGGGGTTATTGTTTTTTTTTTTCTCTGTGTGGAACGCACTGCTGTGTGCTAGCCTGCTGGGTGGCTACTGCCCTTTAAATAAAATTCCAAAAGTAGAAATGGTGACAAAGTGGACTGCCGCTAGAGCTGCCTTTGTCTGAAACTCCAGTGGTGTTTGATGTCTGTATTGAGCAGAGTCTGGAAAGGTCATTTCTTCAGTGATTAAGCACCGAGGCCCAGCAGACAAGACGAGAAATAAATAAATAAAATAACACCCTGCTTCTGCCTCTTTGTATTTCTCTCTCTGTCTCTTCACTCAGCACATCTCCTCTGAGGTCACCAACACACGCACACAGTCACATCGTCACTGAGGTATTCATTGATGTCTGTTCATTCAGTGACTCTGTTTTACAAATGTCTTAAATCATCCATCATCTTATTTGTCTTATATACAGCACTGTCTGGATACACCTTCTGGACATTCAGTAGTTTTTCATTATTTTAAAATGGTCAGCTTTCTCTGCATTTTCTCAGTCAGCTTTATGAGGTAGTCACCTGGAATGGCTTTCAGTTGACAGCTGTGTCTTGTCAAGAGCTCAGGACTTGCATTTATTGCCTCTTAATGTGTTTGAGACATCAGTTGTGCGTCTACTTTGAAGTAAAATCTCAAACATGTTTTGGTTTGTTTAACACTTTTAAGTTTACTACATGATTCTGTATGTGTTCACTCAGTCTGGATGACTTCAGTGTTTATTTACAATGTAGGAAAAAAGAAAGCTGAATGAGAAGGTGTGTCCAAACGTTTGACTGGTACTGTACACAGTAATAACAAACTGCACTGCTAGAACAAAACCAAAATGGCAATTTTACAATAGATTTTACAATTTTACACTTTTAACTGAAGTCAGAGTAAAATGTGTCTCGTTGTTTTGTAGCATTTCTACTAAAAAATGACAAAAAATGAGATACAAGTTTTTTTTAAGACAGCAGCAAAATTTTGTGATTTAATATTTTTAGATTTTTACCTTTAATAGTGCATTTCCAAAAATTAAGTTGTAAGAAATATTAATTTTGTGTTCACTACATAGTAACACATTTCAGGCCTTTTTTGTTTAGATGTTGATACTGTTTGAATAATAATTTACTCAACTCTGAATGAAATATTCTAATAATTTGAGATTTTAGATTTGCTGAACTATAAACCATACTGAACATAACAGATGATCTTTTTTAATCAAATTATGAAAAATACTTAAACTTACTGATTTAAATTTCTAATGTTATTCAAACTACAATTCTGGATGTCAACCTTAAATTGTTGTGATGTCTTTAGTGTAAGACATAAATAAGTTAAGAAATCAGTTCATAGTTAAATAATAAATAGAGATTTACAAGAAATCTAAAATAGCCACCTGTGAACCACTTACAATTAGATGATCAGAATCTAAAAGGCCTACCTTTGTTGACACTGAAATGCTG
>BRDA01025807.1:0-11335 GCA_036984385.1 Crenuchus spilurus
GTTTGGTGTTTTTGGCTGTACAGAATCAATGAGCTGCAGCATGATGAGCTCAGGAGGAGCTGATTCTGCCCTTTTCTGAGAGGAACATAATGAGACACAAGCAGCTGATCAGCCACATGAACACCACAAATAGCTATTTGTACATGATATCCTTTGACAGAGGGGAAAAAATGATGGTGCTATTTATAGTGATGTTGATGTGTAATGGAACAAGGTCAGCCAAATTTTTGGAAATTACAACACCGACCTTCATTACATAATTTTAGAATAAGAAATCTTATAATCTGGAATCATAGGATGACAAGACAACTGTAAAGTAAAACACCTTCAATGATTACTCATAAAAAGAAGAATTAGTTTATTATGTACAGCAACTATATTATTTTACTGACAGGGGGCGCTGAAGTAGTAACCTTTCCTCCATTGTGTGTCATTAAAACACTGTCATGCAGCACCTTAACACTACAACAGTTTCATTACAGGTTAAAAATAGATGTTTGACTGGAATATCAGTAAGATAGTCAAGCATGAAATGAATTCTGTAGCCATGGACGAGTTCATTCATTCCATATTCATAACAAATACAACTGAGCTGAAATATAAAAAGTAGTTTCAGTGCTAAATGGACTTACTATTAAATTATCTCAAATGTTTTAATGAAGTCTTGTGTGATGACAATATGTCACAAATTCATCACTCTAAAGTGTTCTCATTTTAGACTTTTGGAGGAAAAATTCCAAATAACAAATACAGTATGGACAAATATATTTGGACACTACTGCATGCAGTGCTGCGAGGTGAGCGTGCAAACCACCAAACCACTATGCTGCCCCATGCAGTCATTGTTTTTATCTAAAATCAAGAGCATTAAAAACAGTTTGTCCTGCCTTTGTTGGAGTAACTGTCTCTATTGTCCAGGGAAGACTTTCTACTAGATTTTGGAGGATTACTGTGAGGATTTGATTGCATTCAGCAAGAAGGATGTTGGAAGAACACCCCATTCCCAACTCATCCAAAAAATTACAAAGAACGCAGTTCCACTGCTCCACAGCTCAATGCTGTTTTTATTTATTTATTTATTTATTTATTATAATTTTCTCTCTGATGTGTTTGACAGCCAATTGACCCACCCATTTGTTGACTCTTCCTTTAACTTGTAATGTCCATGACTTCAGAAGAGTGCAGACTAATACATGCCTCCTCCGATGCATATGAAGTCAAGCTCCGCCTCTTTTCCAACTGCTGCTAATACATCACCACCAGCCAGCTAACGAGCTCGGAGGAAAGCCATTTCTGATGGATCACCTGGCTGATGCTTGAGCCAGCCAACATTGCGTAGTAGAGCTGGGGAGAGAGTGCCATCTTACCAAGGCCAATTTTGCTCTCTCGGGTTCTGGCTCCCAATGACAAGCAGCATGACTGGGATTCAAACTCGCAATCCTCAGATCATAGAGACAGCACCTTAATCTACTGAGCAATGCTGAGGGGCTTTAAGTTCCTCTAGCCCACACCTGGCATTAGGCATAGTGCCAAATAGTTCAAGTTTGTCTGCTCAAGTGATCCAACTATATCTATTTGTATACTTCTCTACATGGACTAGTCAAGATGTGTGTGCATTTACATCTAAGCACCCATTAAAAGTTAGATTTCCATGATTTATATTTGGACAGTAAGCGTGTATCTGCTCAGGGAAAAAATGAATAAATATCAGTAATAATAAAATAAGCCATTTTATGTATGCCAACATTTTTTGTTGGAGTTCTCAATCAATTTCTGGTTTGGTTAATCAATACTTTCTTATGTTAGCTCAAGTGTGTTGTTGATGATATATCCATTTGATAACTATGGCGCATTGTGGAGAACATCTGCATTTGTTCTTCAGAGTAGCTCAGCAACTTTTATCAAAATTTTAAAACTTTTATGTAAATTAATGAATGGCTATTGCACAGCACTGTATATGTGCACTGTATCAAACCCTGAATTTGAAGTCAGCTTTGTAGAAAAGGTCTGATCACTTTGCATAATTAACATTAAAGAAAAGCTATGAAGGCTATGGAGGTGTAATAAATTCTCTACTGACATTCACTGAACTTATTTACCAATTACACTGTAGAGACAACAATATTGGGATAGTGCTCATTTACGTTTTCTTCTTAAGTCAAGGATATTAAAAAATCCTGCTTTTGTTGGAGTAACTTTTTTAGACTTTAATGTCTCTACTGGTACATTGCTGTGAGGGTTTGATTACATTCAGCGACAAGAGTGTTAGTGAGGTCAGAATGCTGGATGATCACCACCCCACATCATTCCCAACTCATCCCAAAAGTCCTGGATGGAGGACCATCATTCCACTGCTCCACAGTTCAATACTGGGAGGCTTTATACCCCTCTAGCCTGCTCCTGGCATCAAGCATGGTGCCAAAGCATTCATGTTTATCTTCCAGTGAGTCCTGTTCTATTGACAGTACTTCTCTACAGGGACTAGACAAGCTGTGCATGCATTTGTACATGTATACAATGTGTGCAACTTAAAGTAGCTGAAAGTGTTCATTAGAAGGAGTGTCCACAAACATTTGGACATATAATATATTTATAAGCAAGGTTAAGACTGAATGAGTCAGTGAACTGACAAACATCAACAATATCTGTTTATAAAATACAAAAACATTCTTATTCACAAATGCATCTACTACACATTCCTATAGTTCTATCAAAAGATTTTTCATTTCCCAGAAATTTACATGTTTAAGTGTTTAAAAGTCACTTAGACTGCTTCTTCTCTCTGAAATGATACAGTATCTAATTTTGGGCACAACAAGTCTGCTGCCCTTCAGCAAAGAGGTCCTGTACTTTTCAGCGGGATGGACCACTGACCTTTTGTTTGAGGTAATGGAAATGTCTCTGCTTTGCTCTTCAAAACACGTTCAGCGCATGAGAAAATGGTGGAGGGGAGTTATAATTGCATCCGTTCTTCTCTCGAGGCTTTCCACAGAGATTGTAGAAAACAAGGGTCAACGTGACTGAGTCAGCAAGTTCATAGACAGTTCCAAATGAACTCTGAACTAAACAAAAGAAGAAGAAATTCAGTGCTTGTTTAGCAGGACCGCACAAGCCGGTGCCCTTTGTTTAACGTGCTCCTGGGTGCCATAAACATGCCCTCAAGTCCCCTCATGCTGCTGGTGCAGGATGAGAAGATCCCAATATCAGCAACCTTCCGTGTACTCACAGGGATCTTTTTACAGTTTAATAACTGAGTCAACAAATGCTTACACATTGCTCTCCAGAATACAGGATTTTAAATCCCATTTGTCTTTCTTGGGTAGTCTTTTGTTTCCCCTCAATCCCTAGAGCATTTGAATAAATGTTAGCAAAGCCTCTCTTAAATATTTAAAGCCAAATGTATCATATTTGATACATAGTTACATACACACACACACACAGTGGAACCTCAGCTATTGTTTGCCCTGATTATTTTACAATTCAATTATTTTGGGGGAGAAATTTTGTCCCAGTTATTGTACATCTGTCCAGTTTTCACACAAACAAAGCACTCACCCATGTGTTTGTCATTCATTCTGGGTTTGGTTCTCATTAAGTAAGCATCACTCCGCATAATCATCTAAAATATTTCCATAGTTTCAGTGTTTTTTTGTGCTTGTTTATTGAGTGCAGCAGAAACACGTCTCTCTGGACACATTTCCAAATGCCAAGAAGAGTATTCAGTACTGGTAAGAGTTGTTATGGGACCCTACCCAAACTTATGAGTGGAACCAAGTGCAGAGCAGACAGAAGAGAAGAGCTTCACAAAAAACAAAAGGCTTGAGAAGCACCCAAATAAAAATGCTCAAAACAAACTAAAACATGTCACACTAAAGCTACCACCTGAAAACGTGTTAAAACAAATAGCAGCTGAGAATGATGAGTACAGGAATACAAAACAAAGGCTGCTGGCTGTAAGACACACTCTAAAAAATGGACCATGAACCCAAAACGTTACAAAAGCACTAAGACCCGTGAGAGAAAGCAAAAGAGAAAACACAGGCTCCTCAAGAAAGAGAAATGTTTTGTAAATATTTTGGACTGTCTGGAATGGATTAATTGGATTTACATTATTTTGTATATGAAATATTGCTTCAGTTATAGTTTGTTTTGGTTATCATCAGGCTCTTTAGAACAGATTAATGATGAAAACCGAAGTTCCACTGTAGTACATAAAAAAACCCTGATGTATAAAATCAGATACATTGTTTGTCCCTTAGTGGATTTTTCGTGTACTGCATAAAACCGAGTATACATTCAGAATTCTTAATTTGAAATAATTTGATTTAAAATTTAACTTAAAGAAGTCAAATATGATACAAAACTATACATGCAATGTGTTATTTAATTTTTTTCCTGGTCAAGTAAACATGCCAGTTTTAAAGATTTAGTTTTATGGCCATCATTTGATAGTTCAGGCTTTTGAGGGTTAAACTTAACTGTTTAGTCTGTTAACATAAACAATTCTCTCTTTAAAAAGCAGGACAAAAGGATTTGCTTCTATAAAAGGACCATTGAGCAACTTGAGCATTCGCAAACACCAATCAGTGGTGCTACCACAATTATTGGTGTAGTATAAAACCTACCACCTCTTAGCTACTTTTAATCTCTTCCAAGCTCACATCAGTTGGCCTTGAGGTAGTTATAAAGAGCTTGGAGACCTCCATCTAGTACCTCTTTAATGGGTTTGAGTAAAGGGTTATGCATGATATGAAGTCCTTTATCCAGTGGGTGACAAGCTAGCTTCCCCAGTCTGTTCAACTGATGCATTTCTGCAGGAACATTCTGAATGTCATTGTAGTCCACGTTGAGGAGTTCGAGCTTTGTCAGACAGCAGAGCATCTTGGGCAGAGAATGAATACAATTCCCTTCCACAATGAGGATCTTCAGGTCAGCCAGTGCCTGGATCTGCTCTGCGATATTCTCCAGCTTGTTGCAAGCTATGTGTAAGAACACCAGACTTTTCATGCTATAGACACATGTTGGGATATGTGCAATGTTGTTATGGCTCAAGTTGAGCTTGCAAAGGCCAGTCAGCATAGACAGGCTGTTTGGGAGGCTGGTCAGGTCATTGTTGGCCAAACTCAGGACCTCCAACTTGGTGCAGGATCCTAGTTCCTCAGGAACATTCCTCAAACAGTTGCGGTAGGCAAAAAGCACTTTTAGATTCTTGAGCAATCCAATCTCAGGAGGCAGACAGGTCAACTGGTTGCCCCACAAGTTGAGCACCACAAGGTTCTGAAGGAAACCCAAAGAGGAAGGCACAGAGTGCAAGCAGTTCAACGATAAATTGAGCTTTTGCAGTTCTGTGAGCTCCCACAGCTCTTCTGGAGGCTCCACAATGCCCCGACGGGCCAAGCTTAGCACACTGTAACCGAAGTGTGTGACAGTGCATTTACGGATCCTTTCAGAAGACGATTCCTCACAGGCTGCATTCTTTCTTCCTTGTACTTTCATCTCCTCACCTTCTATCTCCTTAGAATGCTTTCCTCCCATTCCCAGCAGCCCCCTGTGCCTTAGCTAAAAGCTTCAAATTGCTCTGTAAATAACAGAAAACATCTTCCTCACTTCAGGACGGCTCTCCAAGATGTACCTAGAAGGTCCGGGGAAGCTTGAAGCATGTTCTTGGGATAGAAATGTCTTGAATATCCAGCTGGAAGTGGCTGCCTACTAGAGCAGTAAACACACACTTGTATGTGTGTGTGCATGACTGTAAAGACATGCATGTTTGTCCAGAGCACGTCGGAGGAGCAGTACTGACAGTCAGGGGCGGGAGAAAGGATCTGAATATCCCAGTGTCAGACAGCATTGCTGAAACAACTCTTACCATATTTCACGGCTTGTCTCTTCAGCTGCCACTGTCACTTCAATGGACCTGCTTGGTGATAACTAACCTTGATTTTGGTAAGGGCATGGAAATACCATTTCTAGAGAACACTATGACTACATATTCTTCAACGCTACTTTACTCTTTGGAATATACACAATTTCTCTTGACGTGGATTAATATTCCTGTTTTTTAAGTTTATACATAATATTAAATATCAAATATGTTTGTATTTCCATATACATTTGCTTGCATTATCATAAACAGCACACAGTCATGCATACTCTGCATTTGTCAGAATTAGAATATCATGAAAATCTTAAATTTTCAATTCATAGATTAATTAAAAAATGTAAACCATCATATATTGTATATTCATTACATATAAAGTGACATAGGCTTGTTTGACTTGATTAGCTCACAAAAAAAAATCCAGAAGTTCAATCGATGAAAAAATAATTGAGAATATATAACTTCAATGCACTAATAATATATCTCCAAAAATTAGAACATGGTGAGTTCACTTGGTTTAAAAATTTTATTTAAAAGATAAAATGTCATATATTTTACATTCATTACAGATAAAGTGACATATTTCAAGACTTTTTGTTTTAATGTTGATAATGTTTGAATAATAATTTACTCATATAATAATAATAATAATAATAATAATAATAATAATAATAATAATAATAATAATAATAATTAGCAAAAAAGGCTTAAAAAGTCACTTTACATGTAACAAATAATGATCTTATATATTGTTTACCTTTTTGAATTAAATTCTGAAAACAAATGAATTTTTTTACTGTATTCAAAATTTTTACATGCACTAGTAATATAAATAAACTTGATTCATCTTTAAATATTATTAGTACATGAACTGAAGGTTTGATTGCATCGTCAGTAATTTTCATTAAGTGACACATCATCAAACTGTTCCAAGATGTGGATTAAAGCAGCATGAAAGCTGATAACAAACGGATGCACAGTATATCAGAGACATTACTCCAGGGACATTTGTGACGTCCGTACATTAATTTTTCCTGGCAAAGTTTTCTTTGGCTTGTATACTGGTGTTCACTTTAAAATAATAATCATGTACAAGCCACCTAACAGAACAAGAAATGCAGTTTACTGCAAATCTCAAATTGGTGTCATTGATTAATTTGTGTTCATAATTTAATTAAAACAGGTAAACTGTCATATATTTTATACACATACAGTGACATATTTCACACTTTCTGTACTGATGTTGATCCCTTTTTTTTCTTAATGTGTAATGAATTTAAAATATGCAGTACCAGTCACACTTTCACATTCAATGTTTTTCTTTTTTTCTTTTTTCACTACATTGTAAATGAATTGTGAAGTCATCCAGACTATGAAGGAACATATTAGGAATCATGTAGTAAACTTAAAAGTGTTAAACAAACCAAAACATGTTTTAGATTTTAGATTCTTCACAGTAGACACACTGATGTCTCAAACACATTAAGAGGCAATAAATGCAAGTCATTAACTCTTGACAAGGCACAGCTGTTAACTGAAAGCCATTCCAGGTGACTACCTCATAAAGCTGACTGAGAAAATGCCAAGAAGGCTGGTATCTAAACAAGATATGTCTACTTTAGAGAACGTAAAATATAAAACATATTCTGGTTTGTTTAACACTTGCTTATTTACTAAATAATCTCATATGTATTTATTCATAGTTTTGATGAGTTTAGTATTAATCTACCATGCAGAACATTTTTAAATCATAAAAAATCACTAAATGTCCAGAAGGTGTGTCCACACTTTTGACTGGTACTGTATGAGGTTGAATTAAATTATAAACATTTTCCACAATATTCTAATTTGTTGATGTGGCACTTACATTACAAAAATGTTTTGTTGATCTGTGCTACAAAAGGTTGTTACCAAACATGAAAAATTAGAACACAGAATCTTAAGAAATGTTAAACTTGTCACTAAGGTGCTGATTTAGGCTAATGAGTTTGACACTCCACATGCAAGAACTCGGTCAGAGCCACTGAGGATATGATGTATTGTAAATAGCATGACTTATAAATATAGACCCTCAGCTGGCAACAGCTGACAGGATTAATGAATTTGCAAGTCTCCAAGGATCATATGTTTTCATTTGTCTTACCTTGTTTACTTCGTATAGTGTTTGGCACGTCACACCATACCAATAAGAGTCCTTGGGCAACACTCTCACACACTCAATGCCCCAAATATAACATGACTGAGACTGTAGATTGCTGTGTATGAGAGTGTCTGCTAAATGTCACATGTTATTAATAACTTATTAATAACAAGTCTGGGTTATGATCTCTTTAAGAATATAGACCAAGTTGATCACCAAGTTGATCATAGACCAAGATCCTGTCATGCCCCTCATGTGCTATCTCTGTCCACATTTTTGTCACCATGTGCTTTTTGTTTACATTTACGTCATGTCTCTATGTCCCCACCCTTGTCCTGTCATCATGTCAGGTTAATGTTCAGCACCTGACTTGTCTGATCACACAGCCCTGCTTGTTCATTTCCCCTTTTTGATTATGTTTGTTATTTAAGCTTCCTCATGTTTCTGAGTACTTTGTCAGTCATTTAATGTAGTTAATGTTGTGAATGTTTTTACATTAAATAACGTAAAATTAGTTAAATTAGTTATTATGTTAGTTAATGTTAGCATGTTTAGTTTCTGTGAATGTGCATGTATATAGGTGCATGTTGTATGTTCTGTCAGTATAGCCACAGTTTGTTTTTTGCTTAGGTGGCCACAGTGTTAAGTTGTGTTTTTCATAATTTTATCTAAGACATATTTTAAGTAGATGAGTCCACAATCAAAACTAATCATGGTTTAGCAGTTTTTGACAAAACCCAGAAGATCTTATAGGCACCTGAAATGTAGCAGTTTTTTAAATGTAGGTTAAAATGTATTTTATTTACACAGGGCTAAGTACTGAGTTCAAGTATTTGTACTTTCGGTTTCTGTTGTAGGTCTACTTCACTTTTATTATTGAACTTTGAGATATAATTTTTATCATTTTTATGTAATGCACTGTTATGCTCTTATTGTGTATAATTGTGTATCTTTCCTTCTTTCTAGGTATTAGTAATGGCTTTGTTCTAACAGTGTCTGAACCAAAGAGTAGTTTGGACTCTTATTTATATACTTATTCAGAGATAATTATCTTAATGTAAACAAAACACTATTGTATGTCGCTCTGGATAAGAGCATCTACTAAATGATATAAATGTACATTTTTATTTCATTTTATGCAGCATATCCTATTTTATCTTGTTTGTTATTTTTCATTTTCAGCATTTTTATCTTTGTTCAACTTTTTCTGTGTATATAAAGCCCTTTGATTGGCCCCAGTGTATGAAATGTGCTATTTATATAAACTTTGTTCAACAAACAGTACTGCATCAAAAATTAAGAATATTATGAAAAAGGTATTTGTTGTTCATATTTTCATTCAAAAACTGTTGTATGTTATTATCATTATATGTAAAGTGATCTTTTAAGCCTTATTTTGTTTTACTGTTGATCATTATGGCTTTTACTGCTTGATATGTTATTTTGCATGCAAAGAATATAAAATATTTGACAAGTTACCCATGAATGTTGGCACTTGTGAGTTGGCTTTCCTTTTCACTTCAACCCAAATCAGCTGGATGGGGTTTAAGTCTGGAGACTGTGCTCCACTCCATGTTTTTAAGCTCACCATCTTGTTGTTTTTTTCCTGAGGTAGTTCTAGCAGAGCTTGAACTTATGTTTTGGGTCATTATGTTGCTGTAAGATGAACCTCTGACCAACTAGTTGCATATCAGAAACATTCTAAAATGTTCTACAACTGTTCTAAAACTTTTGACTGGTAGTGTATGTTTTAAGTATTAAGGTTCCAGCTTATGTACTTTTCACATCAAATCTGTTTACATTACATTAGTTTTGATGTGAAAAGTATAAGCTGGAACCTTAATCATCAAACTAATGTTTTAGTTTTGCCTTGGTTTGATTTATAACTTTCCTGCTCTTTTTTGGTCCTCTTTCAGAGACAACAGCATCAATTGCAGTCATATCAGAATATCATGACCACCTACTTACCTAACAGACTACCTACTAGACATAACAGGGCTTCACTCAGCGGTGATCACTGACACTTTGCTAATTGTTCCTGTGTTCATTATAGAGGTTAACTGGTTCACTGTGCTGTGTCTTTTGCTCTGTATCATTTCCTGGAGTTGTTGTTCTCCTCTGGCATCAGTGACCCATGAGGTATCACTGGTATGCCGTTGAGAGGCACTTAATGTATAAGAAGTTTATTCTCAGTTTATTCTTCACTACAACAGCTGTAGAACACCCCATAAAGTTAGCAGCTACAAGTTCATTCAAAACCATATTTTGTCATAATATTCTGATATGACAGCATAAATGTTTCTTTCAGAAGCATCTCTTGATGACCCTAAGATTATTATTCATATTTGTACAGAACCAAAACATTTATCTTATTGCCCCATTTCTTATGGACTGAACTATATCAGTCATAATATACACAAAAAGAGATCAGATTTTCCAAATGCATATTCTACTCATTAAAATCTCAGTTTTAGAGAGTAGGATAATATGAATAATACTATTCAATCACAAACTGGATCAGCTGGTGAGGCAACAGCTGGTTGTGCACAGTTCAGAATTGTAAAACTCACTGTGGTATCCACATCCATCAGTGCCACTATGTGATCTCTGCACTCTGAACTTTGACAATATCCATTCAAACAACAATAGAAATAGACAGCACCAAGCAGGATACTTACTGTAAAATATGTGAAAATCTAATTATAGTAATATGTTTTCATATATATATATTCAGCAGGAAATATAGAAAGATATTCAAAATGTATGGTTATAGTTATACTTTCCTTCAAATTTTATATGTAAGGCATACATAAACATACAACACTGTGGAAATGTCAGAGATCAAATAAAGGTTTCATTTTTAAATATATTTATCTGGGCAGTAGTGGTTTCACTTTTAAAATTGGCTTACATTGACTATGTATCCCTTGTCTCCAGGCTCCATCCTCTTCAGTGGATAATGCTGAGCTTGATCTCCAGCTCTGCAGTGCATCCCACTTCTGACACCAATTAATTGAGGAAGGGGTCTTTCTTTTACCTAAACTTAAGGGCCAAAACTCCATCCATCCATCCATACATTAACGCTTAATCCTTATCAGGGTCATGGTTAGTCCCCTACCCCCTCACTGGGCGCAGGGCATGGCATTACACCACTATTCCAACTAAGCCCAGGACATGGCGCCAACCCAGATAGATAGCACTCAGCACTGAGTGGTGAATGGACTAACCACCAAGCCACTGTGCCACTCACCAAAACTCCAATAAATGGCTTGCAAAAGTATTCATACCCCTTGAACTTTTACCTTTGCAAGCCACTG
>BRDA01025814.1:1013-37512 GCA_036984385.1 Crenuchus spilurus
TGTATGGGCTTTCGTCACCCGTCGGAGTACAGTGGGTCCCTCGTCAACCCCCAATCCACGGTACGAGTTCCTGTGAAGTCAGTAATGGACCGACCCCTGGAATTGGTGATGTGGTACCGACGGGGGTATTCTACGTCGGACATATAGAACTTTTTATGTAGTGTGGGGGACGCGTCATGTCAGGTGACGTTATTTAGAGATATTACTCAGAATGACGTCTCTGTTTACATAATGGACGAGAGACTTGACATGACTTAGTTCAGGTGTTCCATTTGCACAACAGCAGGTAAAACTGATTCACAGTCAGTGTTGCTTCCTAACTGGACAGGTTGGTTTCACAGAAGTGAGGTTGACTTGGATTTACATTGTGTTAAGTGTTCCCTTTATTTTTTTGAGCAGTGTGCATTATGTGTCAGCAGTGTGTATATTGAGATAGGATGTGATTCAGTACAGTTCAGAGAGCAGGTAATACATTTGTCTCTGCAGTAAGACTCATTATAGAGATTTATTGCAGTGGACTGTACTGCGCAGGGGGTGTGATGTATTTTTCAAGATATACAGGCTGCATCTTATGGGGGCAGCCATGGTGTAGTGGTTAAGGTCCCCAGCCAGGTAATGACTGAAGTGTCCTTGAGCATGGCACCTAACCCCCAACTGCTCCCTGGGTGACATGAGGCTGCCCACTGCTTTCGGGTATGTGCCCCCTGATGTGTTTGTTACTATGCATGTTTCTCTGCACAGATGAGAGGTCCTCCATGTGCAAGTACATTGACCAGTAATTGTGATTTTTATCTCTAAAAATTAGAATATTGTGAAAAAGATCATTTGTGTTCATTTCATAATGTTCATAAGAAGCTAAGCAGGTCAGTGTTTGGGTGGGAAACCTGCTGGAAGTGATGCTGATGGAGACAACAGTAAGTGCTGTTCCTGTGTCCACTGTGTTGTATGAATGTTGCCATGTAAACCTGAGGTCAGAAAAGGTCCCTGCACATTTCCTCTAAAACTGCAGACATGTTGCTCTGGCTAAGTTTTACACTCCTGATGATCATCATCTTTAAAAACTCTCTTGTCTAATAGCTATTGTGTGCTGCAAAGACTGACTGTCTTCACATCATCCAGGTGGAGGCCACACATCAGTGGTGACTCAAATGTCACAGCGCTTTGTGTGTCTAGAAAAGTGCCAGAAGAATGTTAGTAAATAAAAAAAAACCAGAGAATTCAGAGAACAATCTTTGAGAGGAAAACGAAATGAATCTTAAAGGTTCACTGAAAGGTACTGATTCATTCACAGTTCAGCACCTTTTATTCAGAAATGTTAAATATAAAACACACTTAACACATCAGATGACAAATCAACTGATATGTCATTCCATACCAGTTACAGTGGCATGCAAACGTTTGGGCAACCCTGTTTAAATGCCAGGTTTTTGTAAAACTCTGACCAAAATGAATCAGTTCAGAACTTTTCCCATCTTTACTGTGACCCATAATGTGTACAGTACCACTGAAACACTAAGTAAAGATCCTGTAAAGAGGAAAAATAAAAACTAAAATGTTTCATAAGTATGGACACCCTCTTATAACTGTGGGTGTGGCTGTGTTCAGAATGAACTAATCAATTCTACCTGATATTAAATAAATGTTAATACAGAGCAGCCGTCATTTAAAGTCATTCTGATGAACCCAAATACAGTTCAGCTGTTCTAGTAGATTGTCCTGATATTTACTCACTTACAGCAAAAGCCACAGAGAGCTTATAAAGCATCAAAAGAGCTCACTGCTGAGAGACATCAGTCAGGAGAAGAGGACAAAACATTCACAAGACATTAGATAAACCACAGAACTCAGTGAAGATGGTCATCAAGACGTGTATAACATTTAACACAACAGTGACATCATCAGGAGCTGCACTTCCCTCCTAAACTGATGAAAAGACAGAAAGAAAAGTGGTCCAGGAGGACAACAGACCTACAGCAACATTAAAGGAGCTGCAGGAGTTTCTGTAAAGTACTGTTTGTGTAGTACATGTGGTCTGAAGAGATGAAGGTTGAACATTTTGGCAGTAATCAATTGGCTCCAAGTCAACAGTGTGCATCACATGAAGAACAGCAGACTTACAGTGAAACATGGTGGAGGGAGCTTTAAGCTTTGGGCTGGAACAGCAGCTGGAACTGAGGCTTTAGACAAAGTGGAGGGAATACGCTAGTTCGTAAAGTTTGCCTAGCAGATGGCCAGAAGTGCGTGAAAACGATACGCGTGAAACAGAGGTATAAAAAAACCCAAGTGGGTAGCATTTCACACAGTGAAACAGCGTGATAAACTCACATTTGTGACCGCTGCAGCTGCATTAGCGGTATTTCCACTTAGATTATGGCAAATCCAGATGATGATATGACGATAGAGTTGTTTGATCAATGGAGAGTGCCTCAGCTGAAAGATTATTTGAGGAAAAGGAACTTGGCTGCGAGTGGCAGCAAGAGAGTGTTGGTGGCACGTTGTTTTGTTGCATGGGAGCTGAAACTGCCCATTGTACAGACTGCTCAAGAATGTGCTAACGAAGTCGACAAAGATGTCGAAAATGCAGTGGATGCTCCAGAAGGGAAATGACCTGATCCCAGCACTCTAAACTCATGGCTATCTGAAGATGAGGGAATGAAACTGTGGCCACCAGTGTTTATACAGGACATAGGTTAGTAAAATTTTAACTGCCTATCAACGAAGACTTTTATGTCATTTTAATTAGGCCTATAATATAGCCTAATGCATTATGTTAATATGAATATATTTATTTATATAACCATGTAACCATGTGTAACCATGGCCTATACTCACATATTAATAAATAAAACAACTGTTAAAAGTTTACATGATCACGTTGGGTATGTAATGAAATCCTACTGGGCTAGTACTGAGTCTACTGACTGTAACATAATCATGGCAGCAGCAGCTGCATGCTGTGCAACACGCGGGGCTTTAAATATATTTTACTGTCATAACTATCATTAACTAGTGTTAAAAATGGAAACAAACAAGAAAGTATGCTTGCCTCTTCTGTTAACATAGTAAATATGTAAATAGTTGGGCCTGCAGACTTTAATTTCGGCGGTATAAAACAAGTGTGATACATGTGCAGTTGGTTTGTTTTGTCTACACTTTCCGATTTGGGTTATTATGAACAGTTACAAATATCAGTCAGTTTTAACACAAAACCTTCAGGCGTCTGCTGAAGAGATAAAGATGAAGAAGAATTCAGCTTTCAGCACAACATTGACCCAAAACAGGCCTCCACACTGACAAAAGACTGACTTCACCAGAAGACCAAAGTTGTGGAGTCAGAGCTCAGATCTGAGTCCAACTGAAAATCTGTGTGTTGACCTGAAGAGGGCTGTACACAGGAGATGTACTCACCATCTGAAAGATTTGAAGAGTTTTTGCAAGGAAAAGTGGGCAAAGACTGCCAAGTGAAGCTGTGCCATGCTGATAGACTCCTACCCAAAAAATCTTTATTGTGTCACAAATTCAAAGGACAATACAACAAAGCATCAGTTTCAGGGTTTATACAACCACATTATTTTAGCTCTTTATTTTTATTTTTCCACCCTAAATGATTTGTATTTATACTTCCAGCTGAAACATGTTCTGAAATGATCCCGCTTGGTCTGATTTTTAAAATCACTTTAACAGGGCTGCCCAAACTTTTGGATGCCACTCAGTATTTCCATACAAATTCCATAAGATTAGACAAAGAACAGAATGCAGACTTACAATTCATAACATTTAAAAATGTAGAGAAAACATCTGAGTCCATGTTGTGTGTCAATAAAACACACAATTATTACTGCTGTGCCTTTTTTGTTCATAATATGGACATAATCAGACTCCCTTCCACTCCACAATGAAACTGTCACTAACACTGGCTTCATTGTAGCTGCTGATGGCAGATACATACTGAGGCAAAGTGTGATAAAATAATCATTACTGCTGTGTACTGCTTTCATTCTCTTTGAGCAGCACTAATCAGGAATTACTATAAAAGAGACACAACCTACACTGGACATGATGGTGTGTTCAGTTAATGACTGGTTCAATTAATAAAATGACCATTCTTGCTGTATTCAAGACTTGAGGTGCTCAGCAGCCTGTTGTCAATTCTCCTCTTCATTCATTTCCAATAGCAGACAGACCTGGACTGCAGACAGGACAGTCATGCACACAATATGAAGCCAAGCTGTTGTAACTTATTCAGAACGAGGTCTGGCACCGTCCCGCTGAGTATCTACTAAAATGACTTGATGACAGCATGTCTCCCCTTAGCAAAAACAAGTATACGTCGAGTACATGTTATTAAGTATACTTAAGTATAATAAAAGTATTTCCCTAAGTGTACTTTTATTTAGGAAGTACACTACAAGTATACTTACTTGGGACTAAATTGGAACATTTTAAATTCAAGTACATAAAAAGTAAACTGGAAGGATGCTCTATAACTAGAGTAAAATTATAAAATTATACAGCATCCTTCTAGTTTACTTTTTATGTACTTGAACTTAAAATGTTCCAATTTAGTCCCAAATAAGTATACTGGTAGTGTACTTGCTAAATAAAAGTACACTTAGGGAAATACTTTTATTAAGTAAACTTAACATGTACTTAACGTATACTTGTTTTTTCTAAGGGTCTCCAAATTACTAATATAATCATCAATGGTACCTTCACATACTGTATATACAGATCACCATGCTGGAGATTTCCCCTCACTCCCTGATTATTTTTATATTATAAACCTAAGATAGTGAAAGATATTTCTTTGCAATCGTGCGCTGAGAAACAGTCTTTAAACTGTTTATGAAGTTTGGCCCAAAGTCGTGAAGCAGGACACATCCTTGCTTATACAGACTAGGCCTTCTGTGGATGCTCCTGTTATACTCAGTGATGTCCTCACCTGTTACCAGTTAAACTGCTAATTGTAGAACCTTCCAGAACAGTGTTACTTGTACTTTTCAGTTTTACTTTGCCCGTCAATGTTTTTTTCTCATTTTGTTTATAATTAATATCATTTTGTCTCTGAAAACACTGAACATATGTTCTGTCCTTTTGTCTGTTAAACATTCCAGTCAACAGATTTCAGTTCAATAGACCCAACTTTTCCTAAAAATGGACTTTATTCACCCATAGTTAAGTACTATCATTCCAAGCACAATAACATTCTGACATTCTGAGAATGTTGTCAACATTTTTGCAACACTGACAGAATGTCTTAAGGATGTTCTGTGCTTGCAGGGATGCTGATCAGGAATTTTGATTCCTGATGCTCTGGGAGACACAGAAAAATGTATCCTTTCACCCTTGTTCTATTTGAAATATTTAGCAGTTGAATGATCCCTTTGATTGCATCCATCCATTTTCTTGCTGGTCAACTTCTGCTTCTTTTACCTTCAACTGTTCAAAGTAGTTTGTCTTTTTTCATAAGGTGTCTTTAGTTTGGCTGTGTGAGTTTTGAGGAAGAAGTTAACATTGATTTATATATAAATTTAAACTGTGTGTGTATTAGAAAAAATCCTTGTATCTCCAGTTTTGATGTTTCTCACATTTTTAGAAAGTGCCACTCAGACTTCATATTCAGTTATGGACAGAACAGTTCATGATCCTTGTTTTTCATTGTGAAAGCAGACAGAACCCCAATGCTTGGTCCACCATATTATACAGGCTTCAATTTCCCTTTTAGTGAATTCAGCTACTTTAAGGTGCACCTGTTGCTGTCACAGGTGTTCAGCTGTACCCACACAGCTTGTTACCCCATGTAAAACACTGAGAGAATAGGACGCTCTGGGCAGCCACACGAGTCACCCAATGCCCATTGCTGGTAAGAGAGCAAGCATTGGATTGTGGAATAATGGAGTAGAGGAAGTGTATCCTCTGGAGGGACGAAGCACCATCTGGATATTTGTGACCCAGGACAAGTCATGCAACATCAATCACAGACATATTTTTGAGGCTGAATACAGTAAAATCCTCATATTCCAGAATGTGGAATAAAGCCTTTACAGAACAGAACAGATTTTTACTGAGCAAAGGGAAGAAAACACATTTAATAACAATGATTTACAGAATTGAGCCAGGAACAGCAATTTATCTGAAATGAGATTCTTGTGCAAGCAATGGTTGTGAAAGGACAGTCTTAACAGTTTGCAAGCACTGCCATCTAGAGGTGATGTGAAGTACTGCATATGTATAGTGAAACCTTTACCTGAGAGGCCGTTTTCCTCTTTTTAAAAGAATGTATAGGACCATTTCAAGGCAAAAACAGACCTCTTCCCCATCTCACAGATGGCCTTCTATTTTATATTATAATCATTAGAACTTCACAAAATGTCCATTTCATCCCACGAAGACCCACAAAGTCTGCCGGTAGTTTTAAGATGTTCAGAAACTTGCCCTTTTAAGTTAGTTTCCCTAAGTTCAAATACTAGAATATGTCTGTACACCATTTTCCATAAGTAGCAGCAATCACTGTTGCAAACCTAAACTTTAAGCAAGAGCTCACAGCAAAATCTCAAAGCTGAATCAGTGTGTAGAACTGCAGCTGTTCAGCACTTTAGGTTTTTCACATCAGTTTATCAGAGTAATGGACTTAAGTGGAGCTTCTGATTGCATCAACTTTTGGTGATCTGAGAGTACAGAGGCTTTTCTGAATGAACAAGAAAAAAAAGTGCCACTTCTGTGTTTTTTATTGCCAGAATTAAGTACTCAAACATACAGGTTTTTGCATTTTGCCCTCTCATTTGGAGCTGGTGTACTTGGTGACAGCCTTGGTCCCTTCAGAAACAGCATGCTTGGCCAGCTCCCCAGGCAGCAGCAGCCGGACAGCAGTCTGCACCTCACGGCTAGTGATGGTCGAGCGCTTGTTGTACTGGGTCAGTCTGGAGGCCTCGGTGGCAATGCGGTCAAACACATCATTGACAAAGGAGTTCATGATGCTCATGGCCCTGCTAGAGATGCCAGTGTCTGGGTGGACCTAGAGACCAGAGTCAACAGAACAGCAGAGCTGAAACATTAGGTTTGTTCATATCACATACAACAATGGAAGCATTTCAGATTATTCCAAAGGCATGTTGTAATGGGATCATGTAGGAAAAATTAAGCTTATAGAATGATGGTTTGTATATAAAAACAGGTAAGAGGATATCCATATAGTCAAAAATGAACTTAAAAGTCTTGGAATTAGTTTGAAAAGTTACAGTCCGTTCTTGTTGTGCGTCATCTGGAAGCAACTAGACTATGCTCATGTTAGATGCCTTACTCAAGATCACTTCAGTCATGACCTGCCCGGGATTGAACCAGCAACCTTCCAGTCACAAGACCAGATCACGACTGCACAATGAAACAATATACATCTGTACACTCTTAAGAGAAGGTTCTTCAGTAAATGGTTCTCTCTCTCTCATATATAAAGTATAAGTAATGTGCATGTGTGTATGTATATAGAACCATGAACACTCAACAAACCCAAATTGTTCTTTTTTGGTTAAAGGGTTCTTCCAATTGAATAGTGTTGCAGAAAATGGTTCTATACAGCCCCAAAAAGGGTTCTACTATCGTTACGATGTCAAGCTTGTAATAAAAGGAACTTCTCAGTGCTTTATAGAACAATTTTCAGAGAGGTTCTGTATAGAACCATCTACACTCTTAAAAAAGATGGTACTTCAAGGGTTCTTTTGTAAAGAAAGATATTTTTATAACCATGAACATAAAAAAAAAAACCAATAGTTTCTTGCATGGTGAACGTGTTCTTCAGATTGTACAACACATTCCTCATCAATCTGAAGAACTCTTAAATGTTAATGGTTCTATATAGAACCATTTTTGTACTAAAGAACCCTTGAAGAACCATCTCTTTTAATAATGTACAAAAATCCCTGCAAAACATGAATTAAGACCCATTCAGAACCGTTCTGAGATTCACAGAGCTGACAGTGACCCACCTGCTTCAGAACTTTATAAATATACACAGCGTACGTTTCCCGCCTCTTCCCTTTTCTTTTGGAAGCTTTTTTGTCTCGTGGTGCTTTTCCTTTCTTTTTCGTCGCCTCGCTTGTCATTTTGAGGTGGTTGTTACTATAAGATATCAGATATGAGTCTGTTGTCAGACGATATGTGTCACTCGGTAGTCTAGAGTTCACTGATAGACGCACAGACGTCTGACTGAGGTTTATTAGCTCAGCTGCTAGTTGTTACTGAGGACGAGCTAATTAAACTAATTAGCACACTGGCTTTCTCGAACCTTAACCATTGTGGACAATAACCTAAAGTGGTTCAATCAATAAATGTTATTTTATTATTATAGCTTCAGTCTTACACTAAATTCTCCTGATGTATTAAATGCTAGTTTTCCACTGTGGAACTTCAACATACATGTAGCAAAAAGTACAAAGGTGTTAAAGCTCTTTTCGGAAGATCTTTCCAAAGACAATATCATCCTCGTATATCACAAAAGGGCCATTATGAGAATATGTTAAACACACTAGGGAAAATAGTTGTATTTGTCCTCTTTACAGCAGAATTAGCAGCATTATGTACCTCTTGTTATCTCAGTTTTCATACAAGTGTCGCACTTAAAACAGGAGGCAGAAAATGTCGTAAAATCACGCGATGTTACAAAGATATATACCAGTTCGTAAATGATCTGCTGTGGCCGCTAGGTGGCAATCTTGCGTCTTAGAGAGAGACAGAGAGAGAGAGAGAGAGAGACAGAGAGAGAGAGAGAGAGAGAGAGAGAGAGAGAGAATGAATGAATGAATGAATGAATGAAAATGAAAGAGAGAGAGAGAATGAATTAATTTAGACACTTGACTGAATGAATAAGTGTTAAATGAACATGCAGTTGCTTTAACACAGGTGTGGTTCCTCACACTATGAGTGCTATCATACAAATACTGTGTTAGACTATCAATTTCTTCAAACAACAGGTTCCAGAAGATATCACAGATTAGTAAACCTTTGTTTTAGCATGAAAATGAAGTAAAGAACTGCTCTCTGAGACATCAAATGAAATGACAGCATGTGAAATATGTTATATAAGTTATAAGTTATAGTGTTTCCTACCATATTCAGCAAGGACATGTATATTTTCAGAGGAATTCTTTGTGAAAAGTGTCCAATTAAAGTTGTTCTACTACAGATATACAGAGACAATATATTGACTATGCTCATCAAATTGACCAGTAGAGTTAAGGGCTGAAAGAAAACTGGAAAACTCATCTGTTTTAGGCCTTATGCTGTTTATTTACATACAGCACAACTTTAATAGGCTTAGACCAACTGTATTGCCATTTCAGATACAGCAAGTGTACGCAGAATGAAATTTCATTGCAAACTGCCTCAGGACACGATTGAAATATAGACTATATCAATAGAATATGAAAAATATGTTTGTATATATAAATGTACACTACCAGTCAAAAGTTTTAGAACAATTTGTCCAGTTTTGTATGTAAATGATTGAAATGTCTCATTGACTCTGAAATGAAAGTATAGGAGTTAAAAAAAGGACTGACAATCAGTTTATAGACCAAAATGTGTCTAAACTTTGGACACAAAGCAGCACCTTTGTCAGATATAGCAGCTGAACACATTCTTTCCTCATCCGGTTGTTGACCCTGCACCAGCTGCTCAATTTCCTCTCTGTAGGCTTGGTCGTTGTTATCTCTGATGAGACCCACCTCATTTGTGTGATCAGTAAACTTTACAATGTAGTTAGTGGCGGTCCTGGGGACTCAGTCATGTGTCATCAGGGAACAGCAGAGGGCTCAGGACACAGCCCTGAGGGGAGCCTGTGGTGAAGGTGTTGACATTAGACTTGTTCTGTCCCACTCTCACAGACTGAGATCTTTCACTGATGAAATCTAGTAGCCAATTGCACAGGAGAGAGCTGAATTCCACAGATCCAGATCCACACTGACACAGGTAGAACATGGAAACTCCACCCAGATGGGGACTTGAACCCAAGATCTCAGCGTTGCTAGGCGAACGTGCTAACCATCAAACCACCGTTCCATCCATTTAAAGTTATTTTTAGCTTGGTTGCAAGCTTGTTGTCTCTGCCTCATAGCTTGGCTTTAGTATTGCATTGTCTGGGTGTGTACTGGGTGTATAATGACTGGCAATTCCGTCTGTTAGTAGCCTGTGCTACATGCTCACTGCAATGTTTGACCTTAGAGCAGACCATCCTAAAACAGCTGTCCCCTTCTCTTGAGAGGAATAAACATCCTGATGAAACTGCTCTCTTGTCAGAGGCAGAAGCTCTCCCCTAATCAGAGAGAATCATACTGTATATCTTTATCTTTAATCTTCTTTGACTTGTCTGATGCTTTTGACAACAGTGTTTATTTCAACACTTTTGGACCTGAGCTCTCATCCTGTCTTCAGCTCCTACCAGTTAGCCTGGAATGGTTCACTCTCTGACCTTTTCACAACCTCAATATTTGGAGTTCTTGGTCCATTTCTCTTCTCATTGTACAGCGAATTACCGGATCAGTGATCAGCTAACTTGGCTTCTCTATGACAATGACACATGGCTGCTCTTCATGGATGGAAACCCACCACTTGAAACAAGACAGAACTCATCTTTCTGCAAAGCACTTTGTTACACTGGAGCTCTCCATCACTGCTCACTCATCCTTCTGTCTTGCAGGGCAAAAAACTTGGAATGATCCTAGTAATTAATTTAATTTATCCAGTCACTTAGCATCTACCTCAATACCTGGCACATTCCAGCTCCACAATATCAGGACTAAAAAGCAAAATATAATATGCAGGTGCTTGGACCTTCAATTGAAGTGCATTACACTGAAAATAATTTGATAAGAGTGACCAGAGGGGCGACTTTGTAGAGCTGTTACAAATAAATGACTGACATAAATACTTCTTCATGGCTTGAATGTAATATATCTGACCATCTTGTTTTAATTATGAATACTGTGTTGCTAATATTCAGAGGTTTCATACTTGGTGTGTCTCTCTAAATACAAATTGGTGGTTAATGAAGGCTCATTCATGCTGCTCATCTTCTCTACTCACATTAGTATGTGCTGCTTTGCAGAGCTGTCTGACTAAAGACACCTGAAATGTGATTATAATACCCTCGAAGATACTGATATTTTTCCACTTACACCAGATGTAGTCAGACATACATACCCCCCAACCAATGCCTCGTATTTATTTTAGGGCATCTCCAGTCATTGCCCAAATCATTAGCTCTTAACCTGAGCCAAAAACAACTGGTAGAAAGATCTTAAGACGAAGCTTGCAGAGGACTTGTGGGGCAGCCTTGAAGTGTGGCACCTCATCCTGTACAGTACATGCCTAATTCTGATCCAGTTTAAAGGTTTCTCAGGGATCAGGGTGCACAGTTGTATGTAGTTAAACATATCAAAGTAGAATGTGCTTCATATTATATGGTTTTTGAGCAGATATTAAAGACTTTATATTTCTGTACCATAAACATATTTTTTAGATAACTTGAGTTGGCACAAACAACATTGAACTGTATTGAATTAGTTTTACTGCCTCAATTAGCAGACTTTTTATTGACTGTTACAATTAGTCCTTCTGTCTGTTACAACTACATATATTGTGAAACCTCCCACCAAAGCCTCGTCCTTGTCTTAGTCTTGTGTCCACGTGCTACGTTCTGTTGTTTCTGCCCTCGTCATGTCATGCCCTGTCTCGTCATTGGCTACACCTGTTTTTTCATCGCACAGCCCTTGCTCCTCATTCCTGCTCTCATTATGTTTGGTTTAAAGGTTTGTGTCTTACAATCCTGGTCTGTCATTGTAATGTCTCCACGGTCATGTGTTTGTCGTTCATAGTCGTTATGTTGTCAGCCTCGTTTTTTGTCATCAAGTTCTGAGTTTTTGTTTAATAGTCAAGTTTCCAGTTCTGTTGATAAAGTCTTTTTTTTAATCACGCTGCATCCACCTCCTCCACTCCTTTCTGACACACACACACATATACCATATACGACATACTGTATACCAATCATCCATAAGATTGAAACCAATTTGCTCATAAGGCTAATATGCTGTTGGTCCTCTGCCACCAAATCCACTCCAACATATAGATAGGAATCTAAAAAAACTCAATGTATCCTGTACTATCTGCCACCAAGACAATGGCGGCAAATCCTTTAAGTCCTGTAAGTTGTGAGGTGGAGCTACCACAAATTGGACTTGCTATTCCAGCAAATCCCACAGATGCTCAGTCAGATTGAAATCTGGGGAACTTGGAGCAGGCCACAAGCCCTACAGCCTCAGAGATGAGGATCAGTTGTCTGGTCATAGGTATTTGGCCTTTGTTATAGTGGTTCAGTCTGCATGGTTGTGCATCTTTCTCCAGCATCCAACACATCATCTACAGGAATCGATTGTTCACTGTGTGTCTAATGTATCCCAGACCTTCACATGCACCACTGTTCTGAGATAATGAATGTTATTTGCTTCATCTACGAGTGGTATTAATGTTGTGGCTGATTGGTGTACTATCAAGTTCATGTCCCAAACACATTCATTGATGTTGAGCTTTATAAAACATTCCTCCACTTAGACCTATCACATGTCCGGTGTTTTAGTGCAGATTTGTACTTCTTTCATTTCCTTTGTCATGTCTACACATCCCTACTGTGTTATGTTCTCTAAGTGGAAGGGTGGATAGAAACACAAGGATGTTTTTCATCTGAAGCAGAAGTAGAATGACTTAATGGCTGTTTTGAGTGGAAATAAATGAAAGTAAACTCTTAATGCCTGTGAAACATAAGAAGCATACTTGATCCCTGACTTGATCATCCATAGTGCCTTCACTGAATAATACATGTACTTCAACCACTACCTACACTGCATCTACACCACTGCTCTAAAGTTTGGGGTCAGCCAGAATGTTCCATGGCAACATACAGTCTGCTTTTACTTTAGAAGAATCTTCTGTGGTAGACGGTTGAGGTGGGACAGGGTCACCAGAATTTTAACACTTTTTTTCATTACAGGAGACATAAGTCCATAAACAACCTCAATACATACTTGGTACACTAGAACAATGGTGTCCATACACAACCTCAGTAAATACTGTTAATCACTAGAACACACAGATACGCTTTAAAAAAAGAACAAAGAGGTTATGTAGTTCAACACAAGTGATATAAATGCTATAGCACCAATGTTATCTCAACGCACATCCACAATATTACTATGTCCCATGTAGGTAGCAGAGAGTCAACAGCTGTGCTAAAACTCACTATAGTCTCTGTCTATAGGGCTGTGTTCTCTCTGTCTCTCTCTCTGTCTCTCTCTCTCTCTCTCTCTCTCTCTCTCTCTGTGTTCTCTCTCTCTCTCTCTGTTCTTTTTCTCTCTCTCTCTTTCTCTCTCTATCTCTTTCTCTCTCTTTCTCTCTCTCTCTGTGTTCTCTCTCTCTCTCTCTGTGTGTGTTCTCTTTCTCTCTCTGTGTTCTCCCTCTCTCTCTCTCTCTCACTCTCTCTGTGTTCTCTCTCTCTCTCCCTCTCTGTGTTCTCTTTTGCTCTCTCTTTCTCTCTCTCTCTCTCTCTCTCTCTCCTCTTCATGCTGTACTTCCTTAGGTTGTTATGTTGTTGTATTCAATCTTCCAATCTTCACCCTCATAGAGTCAAGTGATTGGCAGAGTCCTAACAAATGGGTGGGTTGATTGGCCACTAGTACGTTGGAGAGAAAATTGAATAATAAAACTGCTAGACACATTTCTCCTGAAGTAAAAGGGTGTGTTATCATTGAAATGTTCTGTTTAATAGGTGACCCCAAACTTTTGAGTGGTACTGTACCTCTTCAGTCAGCTCTAATATAGGGTGGACATTTGGTAATAATGGTAAAATGGAATTTCGTGATACTTGACAACATTTTAGGAAACATGACGCATCATAATGTTTGTGATATTTTCTCAGAACCTTTTCTCAGCATTTTATTGTTATACCATCATGTCACCTGTCTCTGGTTCTTTTGTGGAGGATATTAGCAGCTAAAGCACAGTTGTGTCCTCACATTTTCATCCTGTACATGCTTTATTCTGGTCCAGTTTAAAGGATTTTTATCATATCGTCATGTCTCACCTGTCTGACACATCACCATTGTGCAGCTATGAGACATTTCTACACTCACATTTGTGAAGAAAACTAAATGTGTTGCAATAACTCTCTGCCCTCCTCAAGCTGAGTGAACTGGAGAAAATTAGTCTGTGCTTATCTGTTAATAAAGTCAAATTCAGGCAGCTTTACTAATCACTGATTGCCTTAGGGGAAAGTCATTTGTGCCAACGCATTTGTGCCAATGCAGTAGGTGTAGCAGAGGAAGGCTGAATTCAACCATATATTTCTTAAAGTGGAGTCACCTGTGACCAATGTCTTTCCTTAAGCGCTGCAGTTTATAGGGCTCCGGTTTCCTCCTACAGTCCAAAAACATGGACATCAGGTGAACTGGCTCTAAATTACCCTGGTGTGTGTGTGTGTGTGTGAATGAATGTGTATGTCTGTTTGTGTGTGAATGTGTGTGTATGCCCAGATATGTTTGGCACTCTGTCCTGGGTGACCCCCCCAGTGCTTGATGCAGTCCTCCAGGTGGTTGGTTGCTCGTGGTTGAGACGCTGTGTGTGATTGGCTGCTGCTTCTCGCTGGTGTGTGTGGTTGAGTTCTAAGTGTATAAATGGAGTGTGTTGATTGTAATGTGTCCTTGTGTTTGAGAAAGGCGCTATAGAAGTGTAACGTTCATTCATACGTTCATTATTGATATTAGGCACATTTGTAAATGTTCAGTTTTACTTACCTTAGCACTTTTCTAGACACCCAAATATCTTTGCCACAGACATTAGAGAATCACCTCAACCACCACCAATGTGTAGTATCCACCTGGGGCCAGTCAGTGCCAGAACATTCATCACTCATTAGTTATTAGACAGAGAGAGAGAAAGAGAGAGAGGAGAGAGAGAGGAGAAGAGAGAATAAACCAGTCTTTAACATGGGGGTGATTAAGATAAATTTAGGCAGGGTACATGGTAAACCTACTACTCTTAAGATGAATGTTCAGGGATCCTTTTATGACCTTAAAGAATAAGGACCTAGGTTTATGGGTGGGCGATATGGCTTTCAAATAATATCACGATATACTGGGATATTTTTGCGATAACGATATAATATCACAATATATTTACATATAAAAAAACTTCTTTAAAAAAAAGTTGACGTTTTGGTCTCACGTCCTTGTTCACAGCAGTGACAGACTCTGTTTGTACTCAAACTGGTGTCTTTGCTTTAGGTGGTAAATACATTTGATGTGTTGCCTCCTTTTGTAGTAAGGAGGGCTGGGTATCATCACTGATTTCCTGAATCGATTTGATTCTGATTCACAAAGTCCCAATTTGATTTGATTCATTTAGGGATATTTCAGTCACAATAACAGATTTGGTTATATATGAAAAAAGATTTTCAGAGAACTCATAATAAGAATAAGAGTGCACCACACAAAATATGTAAAACTACCCAGATAGTTTATCAAAATTGTTTTACGTATTTTGCGTGGTGCATGTGAACAGAAATAGTGAAATAGCGTTTCGCGATAAAACAACTGCTGGTGATTAAATGGGGTTACAGATATATGCAAATAGTCTAATTTTTAAGATCAGTCTCATGTTTATATAAATCGATATCACATAATTCAAATGAAGATGGATTTGAATTGAAAAATAAATTTGAAACCCATCCCCAGTAGTGATGGTACTTTAGCATGTTTTGCAAAGAACAGTTGATTGTTTAGAGTCTGACCATCTGTATCCAAAAACCTCCACACTCCTGAAGTACCTCCACTTTTATTTTCTGTTGTGGTACTACTCTCTGCGTTGCTGGCCATGTTTACTGTTTTGCGTTTGAGCTCAAGTCACGTTCACGCACCTGTGTCACAATATCGTAATACGGTATAAATCTTATCGAATTAAAAAATCTACCGCTATTATCATCAACAATGTTATATCGCCCACCCCACCTTGATTTTACATCTAATGTGGAAGATGGTGCCAGTTATTCCGTAAAGTGTTCCCATGACTGTACTGGACATTGGGATCCAAACAGGAATAGTGCATCCGGTCAGGGGCGTGCCACCTAATTCTAGGCCCTATGCACAAGCAGTCACACAAGTCCAAAACTTCTATTCATCCATCCATTATCTTCTGCTTAATCCTGATCAGGGTCACAGTGAGTCCTCTATGCCTTCATCGGGCACAGGGGAGGGCATATTTATCATAACTTCTCATACCAGATAATGTCAGAAAGTTTCAAGTTGCTTGTTATTGCACAGGTCTAACACCTTCAGTCACACTCCCACTCTTACACTTGCCTACTCGCCATCTTACTGCAGCACTTCACAACCATGTCATTTTTGCAATTAAGCAATAGACAACCTGAGTGGGAGTAGCCGACTGCTTTTCTGGATTTTAATGCACTCTTACAGCTAAATGCTGGTTTCAAACATAACCAACATAGCATGGCTTGTGCAGCTGATATCTGAGGGTTTTTTTTTTACCATTAACAAATTACAAGAGTGAAATTACCAAAGAACTTGCACTGAGAAGTACTGCAACTTGATAATAGGCTTGTTTAAGATGAAATTCATCTCACTTTGGAGGTCACTGAGAGAAGCCTGTTGCAGGTGGTGAAGGAGCTGAACCATTAAGTAAGACCGTTTTACCTGGAGCACCCTACAGCCCTCGCAGCACTCAGATATATTTTAGAATATTTATTTGAAGAATAGATATTTTACTTCCACATGTGTATGTAGTACCCATATACACTAGATTTTGGTTTATTTTCTACATCCTACAGTTCATGGTTGCTTGGTCGTCTGCAGATATTCTTGCAAATGCAGATTGTGCTCTGTTGTTGTCGTCAAGTCGTCTCTTAGTTTGTGCACCATATGAATTCAACTGCAGTGCCGGACACTGAAAACAGCACCAGCCTCATTCTCATGAGATTATATCTGTGTATATTATCTGATGGCAACTGGTTTGTGAACCATATATATTTATACCTAGATGCTGCATTGTCTGGTGTTCTGTATCTGAGGCAATGTATGTGCATGTTAGGAACTGCTACAAATACATATATACTGAGATATGATGAATTCTCATAATAAAATCAGTCACAACTTCCTTATCACCAAATGTGTTAATCCTCAGACATTTCTGTATGCTGCTGATTAGTTGTACATATGATTTGTACATATGTGACCTCGTCAGGGAAAACCAGGTCAAAGTCATGCTTTTTTTTCAAAATATGTTTTTTTCAAAACAACTTTTTTGTGAATTTAAGTTTTGTTTTTGATCAAAATATGTACTCTGATAGATATCTGAGACTGTTATCTTTCATTTACAGCAATAATACAGAGTTTTGTTGCTAATGTGAGTGACACGATATTGACACGATATCTCAATAAGTTGCCCAGTGACTTTGGCCTGGTTTTCCCTGGCGGGGTCACATATGTTACTTAATGATGCACATGCAATATAATACACTAACGGGGGACCCCATTAGCAATTACACCTTGACAAAGACAAAAGAATTGATCTTTCTATGTACTATATGAATGAGGAAATTCATTTTATGATTATTTAGTTTTTCGGTGACACAAAGAAAGAGCCTTGACATTGCAAAATTTCAGTGTACATATTACATGACTTCAATACTTTTTTTTTTGATCAAGGTCTTTTTATTTAATTTAACATGATACAACATAGAAAACTGAACGCATCAAACAACCCCCCCCCCCCCAAATATCACAAGCATCCGCATGGTTCAAACCAGGTTTCAAAAAAAAAAAAGAAAAAGAAAATAAATAAAATAAAAAGAAAATAAATAAAATAATAAAAAGCAGATAAATAAGAATGTACATGTGATATGTGTGATTTCTATACATACAGCTATAATAATATCAATTATAAAAAGCAGAATAATAGAAATATATATGAAATATATGTGGCTTATATACATACAGATATAATAATAACACTACTGGATATATATACATGCCTATGTGCACATATATACAAAAAAAAGTACAAGATATTACAAACATAACACAACATACGAAGTAATACAAATAAATAGAGATAAAAAGGGTAAAGTTGTCATGATGATTGGCTTACTTCTTCGATATTTAGTAAAGGTTATAAAGGATTGCTATATGCTGTAAAATCTCCCAGCAGACCCTTGTAAAATATACCTGACCTTTTCAATTCCGTGATTATATAGAACTTCCCTTATCCAATGGCTGTGTGCCAGTAAATTTCTATCTTTCCATTTGGTAAGAACCAATCTCCTGGCAAGGAGCAAGCTGAATGCAAGCATCTCTCTCTCCAGTCTATTCACACACACACACACACACATATATATATATATATATATATATTCACACCAAACAGTGCAATGAGTGGACAAGGCAGCAATAGTTTATTATAGACCTCTGAGTAGGTTTTAAAAATAGCGCTCTAAAAAGTATATACCTTTGGACACGACCAAAACATGTGCAGAAGCGAGGCTGGGGCCATCCCGCATTGATCACATGTGGGGTCCAGGTCCGGATTGATCTTAGCAAGCCTAACCTTACACCAATGCAAATGATGCACAATCTTAAATTGGATGACCATATGTTTTGCACAAATAGAAGAGGAAAAAATCTAGTGTATTATTTTTTGCCACAGATCTTCTTCTATTGTTTCACCCAGATCCAATTCCCACTTGTTCTTAATTGTTTCCAATGGAGTGAGATTATATGAGTTCAACGATTCATAAATAATGCTGATACTTTGCCTATGTATATCTTTACATTTAAAGATTGTGTCCAACAGCGAATCAGGGGGGCGCGCTGGAAAGCAGTCAGAACTAGAAGAGACAAAATTCCAAAGCTGCAGATACCTAAAGTGTGAACGTGGCAGTTCAAATTTCTGTACTAGCTGTTTGAAGGTGGCGAAATTATCATCAACATAAAGGTCAGACAATGAATGTATATTTCTTTTAGTACAAATAACAAAAGCCTCATCCACCATCGATGGAGGAAACTTGTGATTTTTCTCGATTGGAGCTGCAAGCAAAATTTCTTTTAAAGAGATTGACCTTTTAAACAGGTTCCAAATTTTTACTGAATCCATGACAATTGGGTTGAGACTAAAGTGGCTGATGGATTTCGCAAATGGCAAATCAGAGCATAGCAATGCTGCTAAGGAAGTAGATCTACATGACTTCAGTACTTTGATCAAATAACAGATGTCCTGAAACATCTGAAGCAGACAAAATGGCTAAAACAGGATTGCAGAAACACAAACTTAGCAGAACAGACTTCAACTTCAACCTGATAATTACTTGTGCATCAAAAATTACAGTGTTGTGGAAAAGTTTGTGTTCATTATTTAATTCCAAAAAGTAAACTCTCATATATTTTAGATTCATTACACATAAAGTGACATTTTTCAAGTCTTTTTTGTTTTAATGTTGATACTTTTTGAATAGTAATTTACTACAAACTAAAAACACCAAATGAAATAGTCTATTACAGTGGAACCTGTTTATCGTACAATTGAGTTATTGCCAACATATTGCCAACAAATTTTGTCCCAGTTCTCATTCATCCACCCGGTTTTCATTCCCGTGCTCATGTGACTCATTGCTAGTTTTTCTAAAACAAAGCATCCACCCACGTTCTTCATTCATTCTGGCTTTGTTTCTCATTGTGTCTCTGGCTTTGTTTCTCATTGTGTCTCTGGCTTTGTTTGTCATTGTGTCTCTGGCTTTGTTTCTCGTTGTTTCTCTGGCTTTGTTTCTCGTTGTTTCTCTGGCTTTGTTTCTCGTTGTTTCTCTGGCTTTGTTTCTTGTTGTTTCGCTGCCTTTGTTTCTCGTTGTTTCTCTGGCTTTGTTTCTCGTTGTGTCTCTGGCTTTGTTTCTCGTTGTGTCTCTGGCTTTGTTTTTGATTGTTTCTCTGGCATTGTTTCTCGTTATGTCTCTGGCTTAGTTTTTTAGTTTTTCTAGCTTTGTTTTTCATTGTTTCTCTGGCTTTGTTTCTCGTTGTGTCTCTGGCTTTGTTTTTTGTTTCTCTGGCTTTGTTTCTCGTTATGTCTTTGGCTTTGTTTTTTGTTTTTCTGGCTTTGTTTTTCATTGTTTCTCTGGCTTTGTTTCTCATTGTGTCTCTGGCTTTGTTTTTTGTTTTTCTGGCTTTGTTTTTCATTGTTTCTCTGGCTTTGTTTCTCGTTGTGTCTCTGGCTTTGTTTTTTGTTTCTCTGGCTTTGTTTCTCGTTATGTCTTTGGCTTTGTTTTTTGTTTTTCTGGCTTTGTTTTTCATTGTTTCTCTGGCTTTGTTTCTCGTTGTGTCTCTGGCTTTGTTTTTTGTTTTTCTGGCTTTGTTTTTCATTGTTTCTCTCGCTTTGTTTCTTTGCCAGCTGGACCACACCGGCACACTCTAAAACAGCATAAATGCATGAGTGATGTTAAATGTTCTTTTATAAGGTAAGGTATAAGGTATGGTTTATTGTCATTGCAACAAGTACAATGAAATTACATAAGATTGAAAATAACAGCATTAACATTGGGAAAGATAGGAGATAAAAAACATCTATTTCATTAGTGATTAATATTAGAATTATTACTACCATTCTTACATTCTTTCACCATATCAGTAACCTAAACACTTCAACATCTCCATAGGAGTGTGTGACTGTCTATCAAGAACGTGTAGAAGTATTTGACCAGAGGAGGATGGGTACCCACATGTGAGTGCGGTTTCTTCTAAAGTTTCTTCCTCCAGCTCTGATGGAGTTTTGCCACTGTCACTGTTGGTTGCTCACTGGGGCTTTTGTGTTTTGTTATTACTCTGTAAAGCTGCTTTGTGACAGCATCACCTTGTAAAACCCAATATATAAATACATTTGACTTGACGGACTCCACAAACTAGAATTGACAAACTCATCAAGAATGTCTAAGAACTGAAAAGTAACTTGATACGCTCCCAGTCAGAGATGGCTGCATCAGCATCTAGAATAAATGCAATAAAAAATAGCAAATGACATTGAGAATGCTCACATCAAAACAAACTCTGCTAAAAGAGTGAATGTGGAAAATCAATCACATAGAAACAATATTACAAAAGATGATGAGTGTGATTCTAAACTGAAACATGGCAGGAGTCAGTTGTCAAATAATAAAAACTTAAAATGATGTTTTCAAAGGGCACACTGCCTGGAAAGTTTGACATCAGGACTGTCATTGTAAAGCTTTTGCCAAATAAATACAAAGAGTAGTCTAAAGCATTTAAAGACACAGACATGCCTATCAAAGAAGACTTCTCAGAGGTTTTAGGAAAGAAATGAACTTTCACCTCAGCTCCTTGAGGTCTAAGGAATACCATATATCCATATATGTCAGATATGATCAGCTAGTTGTTTGCCCACCTAAACTCTAAACAAAACTTAGGAACAGGAGTGAGAATAATTGTATTTTATTCCACATTAGGATGTACAATACAAAGTAATGATGAATCATTAAATATAGATTTATAGGACATGATGGAATCCAGATTCTAGCCCCCTTTTAGCCAGCCGAAAGTGACAGTGGCAAGGAAAAACTCTCTAGAGTCTTTGGCGTAGGCCCCGTCTCCAGCCCAGGTCTTGCAGCATTCAGTCTCAAGCAGACACTTTCAGATAGACTAATGGCATGGATGGAGCCACCCCCTCTGGGCAACAGGACCGGGACCAACCTGGTGGTGATGGAGAGGATGGAGGATGATGATTCAGCATAAACACTTACATAACTCCGTGAGATTTTATACTATAAACAAAACCAAACATACCCTGGAAACCTTAAAGGGTATACCTTTCATGTATATATAGCTTGAATATAAATATATGTTTAAATTCTTGTGAGAGGAGCTAAAATAAGCAGAGACACATCTGTGAGAAAGACAGCTGCGCATATTTTCCCACCAAAAAGAAACACTTTGTCATTCATATGATAATGACATGATAATTCCAGACATGCCATTGGTGGGTTCCAGTGGCCTGGAATGTGTGGAGTCTGAACCAACATAGAACCAACAAAGATGTCCCACCTGAGGTGGTCCTGAACAAAAGACTCACCTCACACTCATCTAATAAATATTAAATCTAAGAGCCACTGAATGAGTAAAACACAGATCCATTAGTTAAGCTTTAGAAATAAAAGCACATACAATGTCTAAAAGCTGTAATGAGCAGTGTGTAGTCAACACCTCTGTTTATTCAGTTCTGAGCTCAAAAGTATTGACTAGAAATGTTTAGAGTGTTTGTTCACAATATATCAGCACATCTGAAAACAGGTTTTTGTAAAGTCTAAGTTTAGAGCAGATTTAATCAGAATATAGATTTATGACACTCTTACTGTTCTGACACTGTTGTTGCTGAGTTTGTGCTGAACTAAAGCCTGTGTAACACTTTGTACAAAAATAATGTTAGATGTGTGTAATTTGTAAAAAGTCAAGCCATGTCAGACTACATCAGGGTGTCTGAAACACCCTCAGACTACAGATGGTTAAAGTCAAGTAGAAACTTTTGATTGGCCAGGAAGCCCAATGAATGACTGATGTAGAGTTGGCTTGGGTAAGAACTGATGAGCACTACAGCAGTGCATACATGCTATAAGGGTTTTTTTTATTGGTACATGCACTGGTTTTATCAATTAACTGACAGTTTAGCTGATTGTGATGTTTTGTTGATTGTCAACAAGTGGCACTTGCTCTTGCTGCTTACAAGGCTGCCATTGTAAATAATAATTTGGCTGGTTTAAGATTAAATTTAAATAAGTAAAGAAGTAAACATATAAACAAACATGCTTATGAGCATCTAGGTTGATTTTCTAACACACTCACTTTTCAAATAGGACCACGACACAGCAGCATTATTTGGGTGGTGGATCAATCTCAGTGATGGTGTGGTAGTGTATAATGCACTGGTGTGAGAGGATCAGATGTTTTTAAATACCTCAGTGTCACTGTTATTGTGAAAAAAGTGCATCAACAAAACTATCCAGCCCACAGTGTCCTCTGGCAGTGTCCTCCAACTATTGATGCAGGACTAGAGAATGTTGGAACCACCACCACATCAGTGTCACTACAGTGCTGAGAAAGATACACCACAAAAATAAGACCTGCTCTGTGGTGGTCCTCTACTGGTCCTGATTATTGAAGAACAGGTGAAAGGAGGCTGATACAGTACATAGAAACAGATGGACTACAGTCTGTAATTGTAGAACTACAAAGTGCTCCTGTATGATCAGTGGAACTGATGGACAATGACTGTAGATACAAGGAGTGAGTACCTGATGTACAGGGGTTAGACAATGAAAGTGAAACAGCTGGTTTTAGACCACAATAATTGATTAGTAGGTGTAGGGCCTCCTTTTGCAGCCAATACAGCGTCAGTTCGTCTTGGGAATGACATATACAAGTCCTGCACAGTGGTCAGAGGGATTTTAAGCCATTCTTCTTGCAGGATAGTGGTCAGGTCACTACGTGATGCTGGTGGAGGAAACCGTTTCCTGACTCGCTCCTCCAAAACACCCCAAAGTGGCTCAATAATATTTAGACACAAAGACTTGCTGTCTTGGTCACAGATGCGCCAGCAAGACGTGCACCAACAATTTGTCCTCTTTTGAACTCTGGTATGTCACCATAATGTTGTGTGCATTGTAATATACTATATAACTGTGCTCTTACCTGCTAACTGAACCTTCACACTCTGCTCTTACTGGTGCAATGTGACATTAATGAAGATTGGCCACCAGACTGGTCCAATTTAGCCATGAAACCTCCCACACTAACATGACAGCTGTTTCAGTCTCATTGTCTAACCCCTGTATGTCTTTGTTTCCAGTTCAGTTTACTCTCAGAGGCATTTCAGAAACCTGTTTGAATAAGCAGAAATCTACACTCTTTAACTGACCTGGATATATCCACATTTCATATAACAGAACTGACACACCTGATGGTGTAGTTTGACAAAAATCACATTAGTTTTGTTGAGCGAGATGATTGTTTCATTGCTGACTGACAACACAGAAGCTGATTATTCAGCTTTTTTTACTTGATCAAAAAGCTCTCACACGTAAAAAAAAAACACTCACATGAACATATCCACAACCACAGTCCAATCCTAATCAGATTTCTTCAGTTATTTTAGTCAAGTGGTCATGTAACAGCATACAGTGGAACCTCGGTTATTGTTTGCCCTGGTTATCATACAATTCAGTTATCATCTATTTTTTTTCAGAAAAATTATGTCCCAGTTATTGTTCATCAGTCAGGTTTTCGTCGGCGTGCCCCCGACTCGCTGCTAATTTTGCTAAAACAAAGCATCCACAGGCACCTATAAAAGGCCAGCATGAGCCTTACTTGCCAGCTAGGCCTCCCTCAGCCATCAGAGGGAGCCAGTATTTGTTTTGTACACCGTTTCTCTGAGTATTGCCTGCTGTTTATTTTGCACCTGTTTCAAGGCAGTACTGCTGCACGCCGGTGCTTTACTTTGAAGTGCAGCACACCTAGTAGCTCTTTTTTTGTGTGTTTTTGTGTTTCTTTTCAAAGCGCTTTAACTTCTGTCTGACTTGCACTTGGTTCCAATCATAAGTTTGAATACAGTCCCATGAATTTACAGTCTTCAGTAAAGTGATGTTAAAAGTTCATTTATCCATTTCTTTAGTCTTTTGTATGTATTTCTCATTGTGTTCTGTATGTAAAACTGTAGTTATTCTATATAAAATGTATTTTTGTTAATCTGATTAGTGTAAGGTCTAGAATCAGATGAAAAAATCTGATAAAGAGATTTTAGCTCAGTAATTTGACTTCTCAGTGCATGTTTAACCAGATTTGTAATGGCTCTCTCAGTCTGCGTATGAAAACAGAATGTGGTAACGGAATTAAAGCAAGTAGTGTTTAATTCAGCACCTGTGAGCCTTTAACAGCACACTTTTGGAGTGACACTGATGACTGTTGTTCATGCTTTAAATTAAAGTGGCTTAATATTAACGTCTCATCTAATTCTGTGAGTTCATTGGCTGGTTGAAAATCTGATTACTGCAGATAATTGCAGTGATGTGTTATATGCTAACATCTCAATCATCTTCCAGTCTTCATTAAAAATTACAGCCATACACAAAGTAACACTAACACATTACTTCATGACATTTCAAGTTGTGATCTGTGGACTAATGCTAACCATACACTAGAAAACTTCAAAAAGAATCTGAAAAGACTTTTAACAGACTAAAATTTGACACCATCTCACATCTAAAGACAAGTCACAGACTTTTTAGTCATAGACTAGTCACAGGATAAGATTTTAGAAAGATTGGGGATCTTTTAGGGTCACTATTCGCAAGACTGCAACTAGATTCCTTTTGAGATTATTTCCCATCTGCTTTTGTTCTGCATAAAATTAAAGCAATAACGAGCAAATTATGTGTATTTATTAAACTTTTATTTGTATCAAAAATAACACTGCATAAGACAACATAGTGCAAAATAAAATAAGCTTAAATATTACACAGTATAGTGCATTACAAATGCAGTGTTAACTGTGCTCAATATACTATACCTATTACTGTATTTATATAAGGCAACATGAACCATAACATATGAACCATATATTAACTGCAAAATGTGTTATTTTTAAAATGTTTTGTAAACAAACACAAAATAATCAGTCAAAAATAAAAACAGCATAGTCAGCCACACAGGCAGTAAAACAAACAAAGTGGCTTCTAGTACCTTAATGGTATATTAAGATAAAAAAAATGCAAATCCCACATTTAATTATTTTACATATTACATTTCTATGTTACTTCAATGTTTGGATTATACATGTTTTTTTTAACAATTCCCTTTACTTTGGAGTGCAGCAATTTGCACAGGACTGACAAATATACACGAGTAAATAGCCCAAATACATCTAGAAATAAATGTAGCACAATAAAATGTAGTGTTTCCATTATTTGCTCAGATACCTGTAGGTCTACACCTTACCTGTGCCATCCAGACACACATAATGCACAAAACAAACATCAGATTATACCATTTAAAAACACTCTAACGAACTATTATTGTGCTGTGGAACTTGAGGTTGTAGGGTAATGGTGGTGGCTGAATTTGCATTTGAGGGTGTACTTGAAACACACTTTGTGGCGTGTATGGTGTTCCTGTTTCTTTGTGTGCATGGCAGGTCATATTCTAATCTTGCTCTTGGATGTCATACAAGATAGTAATTATATTTTTCTTCGCTCTTGTTCTCAAAGACGGATCATTCATTTCCCTCACTTCAGCTGTGACATGTTGCCCAAAAGTAGACTCTGTACAGTCTGGCTTCAAGAATCCTGAAGATATTGTTTTAGACATCTCTCTAAACATCACAAGCTCTTGGAGCTCTATGTCAGTCTCAGCAGGTTAGATGTTTTTCTGACCTTTTTTGAAAGGTTGTGGACAGAGACTGGGCTCAGATGCATTGATGGGAGGTGATGGGCTTGAAGATCTGGATGTGTTTGGTGAACCTGGTCTTGATCCAGACTGGACAACTGCACTTTCCATTGTTGAAAAAGCAGATCCAGTGTTAGACACGGATGCTCCCAACACTTCATCACTATGACTCCCAGCCATGGATTCCTGGTCCTGTGAGTCTGCATGCTGCTAATTTTCTTCAAGCTGTTGGGGAAAACAATAAGTTTTAAAATTTCATATATCTGCTTTATTAATCCCAAAGCAGGGAAATCTGCAACGTTACAGCAGCTCAGAGGACAGAACAGAAGAAATGTGAAGAAATATACAAACAATATAAAATCTATATATACACAAATACAAGAGAACATAAAAATACTAAAAAAATATAAATCTAGAAAACTAAGACTGGAGGAAGCGTTGTTCCCCAGTATGTATGTCTTGTGGTAAGCATTGACCCGTGATATTGCACAAAGGTTGACAGTAAATAAATAGTAGATAAATATGTGGTAGTATTGCACATAGTGTTAGTAAACAGATTATGCCAGACATGGTGAATTTAGATATTGCACACAGTACAGCACTAGAGCTGTAATAAGTAAACAGTTATATTGCATGTAGTAAGAAATTCTAGTCTACTGTCTACTGAGAGCAGCATCTCTTTTATACAGTTTAACAGCAGAAGAAAGGAGGGACATGTGGTTTATAGAGTGAATCTACATATATAAGTGCAGTGGGGATGAGCCTGAAGAGATACTCACAACAGGGCTGCTCTCACTGTGGCGTGGAACCAAAAATGGTTTCAGAAAGTCAAGGTTTCTCTTTAGTCACTGTTGTTTTGAAGTGAGGGGCCTGTCTCCACTTCCACTGGGAAGAGGTCACCTCTTCAACTGAAATAACAGCATAACACATACACAGGCTATAGTACAAGACTTCAAACCTGAACTTTGTCTTTCTGTTTTAAATAATGTGAATTTTTGAAAGGCTATCCCTACTAACACTAGCTAGCATTACATATTTCCTATATATATTCAAAATATTAACTGTCTTGTGTCAAATTCATCCCCTTCCCACACACAAATACACAGAAGATTTATACGACTGAAGCTAGCAATCTTCAGCTGAAATGCATGGTTTGCTGGAAAGTTAATTGTAAACACTGCAAATATTAAGTATCCCCATTCAGGAGTGTTTAGCTAGCTAGTTAGCTTTAACATAGCATACTCACCTGGGATTTCGAGGGCTTCAGCAATTTCTGTCCACTGTTTTCCCTTTTCCTCTCTGTCATGCTATAAATGGTAAGACACATCATAGAGACACTCTTGCTCACTCCCCAGCTCCACCAGGTTCACCTCCTTTTCTACAGCCCAGGAGAAACATGGTTTCTGAGCTCTCACCGGACTCTCCTCCATGTCCAGTCTTCTTTACCCCTCAGACATTCATGTACTTGCCTTGCGGCTTCTCGTAGCTCTCCTATTGGATGCCGACATTGTTCACGTTACTGTTTGCATGAGCCAACTCTTAAGACTTATGATAATATTAAACATTTGATTGAAAGACTAACTAAAACCTAAAATCCTGACCACCTTATACTTAACAATCGAGATGACGCGAACACGACACAACTCTAGCAAGACTCTCATGATTCATGGCTGTGATCCATCAGAACTGGGGATCCTGTGCTTTCCTCTATCAGCAGCAGTTGGAAAAGAGGCGGAGCTGACCTCACATGCATTGGAGGAGGTCTGTGTTAGTCTGCACCCTCCTACAGTCAAAGACATTATAAGTGATAGAGTCAACAAATGGGTGGGTCGTTTTGGCTACTAACAAATTGGGGAGAAAATTGTGTAAAAATGTAAAAAGAATACATAAGTACATAAAATAGATGCATTTGCTAATTTTCTGTATGAACTGTGAATATATATTGTGAATGTATGCTCTTTAAAATTCCAAATTTCTCTTTAAGATCATATAAATTATTAGGACTGAATATCTTTAGAGGTCTTACAATTTCCATAAACATTTCTGTGCCTACAGAAAAAACCCAGGATCAGAATTGCCAGGAGTAAACAGTGCATTGCCTCACAGCAGGTCTCATCAAGCATTCTCTGTTTTCCATGCCAAAGACTGTAATTAACAAATGGACTGGGTGTTTCAGTATCTGATCAGAATCAGTGTAAAAATGAGTATCAGGACCCAAACATCTACCATTACCCATCTCCTTCCAAACCAAATCAAAAGCAACCAGCAGAAATATATTTTGTTTGGTTAATCAGCCTTCAGCTCACAGACAATGTCTTTATCAGCTGTCATTTTTAAAAACAGAACTGATTTATGAATTTAAACTTCTCTTCAATTAAGTGCATTGAACATAGAGAGCTTTGTATTGTTTTAGTTTAGTCTCACAGCCTTCTTCATTTGAGAGTTTTGACTTAATCCTCACATTATAGGATGTTATTGCTATCCCACTAACATGTACTATATACAGACTTAAAATGTTTTGGTAAGGTCACCAAAATAATGTCAGTGCTCTTTGACCAGATTCTACAAGTTTCTGGAACTGTACTAGCAGAATGGACACTATTGTTCCAAAAGATGAACATATCAGACACACACATCATTCAGTGACCCCTCGGGTGCTGAGGATGAGGGCATTGTCATCATAGAAGAGTCTATTTCCATCAAGATAGAAATGGTCAGTTCATAGGTTTGGGAGACACACCAATCAAATCACCAAACCTAACTCATCATCAGGTTGGACGTCTTTCAAATTTTATAGCTTTCAGTTTTGATTCTATATATCAAATCTAGTTCTTATGCTGCAAGTGTAGGCTCAAGTCAAATGTTTACATATAAAAAATATTTTTAATATATTTCTGTTTCAGCTGTGTGGTCATGAATTGTAGGCTTTTTGTTGACACATTTATTATCCCTGCATTATCAGAAGTGACAGCCATTATTTTATTCATTGTGTTTTTTCAGCCAAAAATTAACCATTTTATTAGCTAGCCAGCTAACATCCAGGACATAAACTGAACTGAAGGCGTACTGATGACCAGTAATAGTGAACTGTGGACATGCAAACCTACCTTTGTCTTGTAGTTTTTTATCTTCTTATCATTCTTGTTCTTTTCTCTGCTGCAAAGGGATAGATTTCAGACATCGGCTTTGCCAACTTGCACTTTCTTCACATCTCACATTAGTTATTGGCCACTCAATCGGTGCATATGTACATTTGGCAGTCACTGGCTGCAGCCAATTGATTGACCTTGTATTGGTAGGCCAACTATGAAAATAATATAAACATCACTTTTAAGTGTGTAACGTAATACACTTTTGTTTTGTTCAATGTTATTTTTAAAAATATATTTTTTGTCATGATATCTTAATACTCTTTGGGGTCCCCTGCTGGTGTGGGGGCCCAAAGTGGCTGCATAATTTGAGTATGCTTTGGGCCAGCACTGCTAACTGGTACATAAATCATGGGTACAACAATGAAAAGGTACTCTGTTGTACCTCATAAGCCCCAGCGACCACTTTTTGTCCTCTTAAGTACAAATCTGTACTTAATTTTCTCAGTGTAAAGATGGATGATTTTGGTGACTGGGCTATTTAGCTGAAAATTAAGTTCTGATGTTTGTTAGCAGTCTTAGCTTTGCAGTTCCAGTTCGAAACCAAAGCAGAAATGTGGATGCCCAACATCTTTCAATGACTGAATTCCAATTACTATAATAAATCCTTATTCAATTCAAAGCTTTATTGTCATGCACAGTAAAGAATCATGTTTCCCTGTACAATGACATTTCTACTTTGCTGTCCACACTTAGCAAGTTTCATGACACTGTTGGTGTGAAATGTTTTAAATATCGAGGAGTTTCCCATTACTTCAACTTGTGAAGTGACTTCAGATAAACAACAAAGGATGTTCAAGATTATAGTCTTGAAAATCACTTCTTCAAATCCATTCACCATTTTTACTTTACTCATGCAATGCAGAGCAGCATCTAATCTCATCTCATGACGTTAATTGCCTAAATTTCTGTGCACTTCAGGTTGTATTAGTATTTGTCAACAGATAATGTCTCATGCATTTGTGTTCAGATCTATCTGTCCTGATCCAGAGGCAGTTGAGTACATATTGTGATTAGATCTCTAGTATCACAATTCTGTTACTACTTCTGATTGTGATTTTAAGCTGTATTTTTGTGTCTTCTGTGCTTCAGCTGTAGCTGTTAAATAAGTCATTTTAACTGTAAGGTAAAATGTCTGACATTCTGAACCATGATTGAACATGGACTGAAGAATTTCCTGGATGTATTGATATTATCTAAGGCTGAATTTGCATCTTGAAATTTGAAAATCATGGACCAGACATCAGTGAGCTTTGCACATGCCTAGAAGATGTGCCCATGGTTGGCTGAAGCATGGTGTGCATGTGTACATTTTTTTAGAATATGTTCTACAGTATGTAGATATACTGTAGATATACAGATATACTGTAGATATACAGACCCATTCCAAAAATTAATATCATGGAAAAGTTGATTCATTTCCATAATTCCATTCAAAAAGTTAAACTTTCATAGATTATAGATTCAGGTCCCACAATTTAAACAATTTCAAGTATTTTATTTATTTTCACATAAATTGGCTTTCAGCTCATAAAACACACGAAAACAGGATTTCAAAAAATTTGAATACTGTGGAGAAATCAGCACAAATTTTGCAGGGCATGAATGTTTTAAACTGAGTGTGACACACTAATCATCTACTAAACTCAAAGCACCTGCACAGGTTTCCCCAGGTGTCATTACATTGCTTCAGTTTGGTTCAACTGTCTGAGTTCAGTTCAATATGGGGAAGACTGCAGACATAACAACTGTCCAGAAGACCATCATTGATACCCTTCATAGGATGGGGAAGCCACAAAAGTTCATAGCTAAGGAGGCTGGCTGTTCACAGAGTGCTGTGTCCAAGCATATCAATGGAAAGTCTAGTGGAAGGACAAAATGTGTCAGGAGAAGATGCACCAGCTAAAGAGATGACCATGGGTCAAGCCACTTCTGAACCTGAGCCAACGTAGGAAGCGTCTCAACTGGGCCAAGGAGAAGATGGGCTGGACCGTTGGCCAGTGGTCCAAGGTCCTCTTTTCTGATGAAAGTAAAGTGTGCCTTTCATTTGGGAATCAAGGTCCAAGGGTTTGGAGGAAGACAAGAACAGAACCCAAAATGCTTGAGGTCCAGTGTGAAATATCCAGTCAGTTATGATTTAGGATGCAATGTCTGGTGCAGGTGTTGGTAAACTCTTCTTTCTTTAATCCAAGGTCACCACAACAGTCTACCAGAATGTTTTAGAGGACTTCATGATTCCTTCTGCTGAGGATCTGTATGGAGATGCAGATTTCATCTTCCAGCAGGACCTGGCCCCTGCCCATGTCATCAGAAGCACCAAAGCATGGTTTGATGCCCATGCCATCACAGTGATTGACTGGCCAGCCAACTTGCCGGACCTAAACCCCGTTGAAAATCTGTGGGGTATTCTCAAGAGGAAAATGAGGGCCACCAGACCAAAAACAAAGAAGAGCTGACAGCAAGCATCAAGGAAATCTGGGCTTCCATAACTCCCAGTCAATGCCACAGGCTGATTGCCTCAATGCCATGTCACACCCAACCAAGTATTGAAGATTGACATATCATTTTGAAAGTACCATATTTTGATTGATTTGATGTGATCCTAATTAATTTTTTCTGCAAAAAACAGAAGTAGTTTGGGCTGATTTCTCCACAATATTCAAATTTTTTAAAATCCTGTTTTCATGGGTTTTATGAGCTGGAAGCCCAACTTATGTGAAAATAAACAAATAAATATTTGAAATTGTTTAAATTGTGGGGCATGAATCTATAATCTATATGGATTTATGGAAATTAATCAACTTTTCCATGATATTCAAATTTTTTGGAATGGGTCTATATATATATATATATATATATATATATATATATGTGTGTGTGTGTGTGTGTGTGTGAGACTTGCTGGGGCCCGGGGCATGAAGGCTTCACACCCCGAGCATCCACCCCACAAAAAAAAACTTCATCAATCCCCGCCTCCCCCCTTTCCCCTTTCTGTCTGGCTTTCTTCCTCATATTGATCACTTTGAATTTTTTTCTGTAATAGATAAGCCTTGTCTTAGGTATTTTACAATAGCAACAGATCGAGGACTGTTTCTGACAGACGCTGTCACCTACCGTGCTGCTCTGAGTCGGGGCTGGTACCAGGGGCGTCACTAGACTTAATACTGTACTGGGGCACAGCTGGGGCACAGATAATGTATGCGAAAAAAGATTTCTGCTCTTATTTACATTTAAGAAAGCATAAATAGTGCTTTAAACTAAACAATCAGATCAGATTATGGGGGGGGTACGCAGTTAAGGAAAAAAAAAAAATAATAAGCAAAAAATAAATATTTTTTAGTTATTGAGCTGATTTAAAGGCCTAAATTGTATATTAATCAAACAATTCAAGATTACAAAAAAATATATATTAAAAATAATATCATTATAATACAAAATAAATTTTCTCTTTTATGGGCCCCCCTGAGCCTGAGGCCCATGACAACAGACCCGGTTGTCCCCCCCCTGTCGACAGCCTTGTATATATATATATATATATATATATATATATATATATATATATATATATATATATACAGTGTATCACAAAAGTGAGTACACTCCTCACATTTCTGCAGATATTTAAGTATATCTTTTCATGGGACAACACTGACAAAATGACACTTTTAACACAATGAAAAGTAGTCTGTGTGCAGCTTATATAACAGTGTAAATTTATTCATCCCTCAAAATAACTCAATATACAGCCATTAATGTCTAAACCACCAGTAACAAAAGTGAGTACACCCCTAAGACACTACACCCCTAAATGTCCAAATTGAGCACTGCTTCTCATTTTCCCTCCATAATGTCATGTGACTCGTTAGTGTTACTAGGTCTCTGGTGTGCATAGGGAGCAGGTGTGTTCACTTTTGTAGTACAGCTCTCACACTCTCTCATACTGGTCACTGACAGTTCCAACATGGCACCTCATGGCAAAGAACTCTCTGAGGATCTTAAAAGATGAATTATTGCGCTACATGAAGATGGCCAAGACTACAAGAAGATTGCCAACACCTTGAAACTGAGCTGCAGCACAGTGGCCAAGATCATCCAGTGTTTTAAAAGAGCAGGGTCCACTCAGAACTGATCTCGTGCTGGTCGTCCAAAGAAGCTGAGTGCATGTGCTCAGCGTCACATCCAAATGCTGTCTTTGAAAGATAGATGCAGGAGTGCTGTCAGCATTGCTGCAGAGACTGAAGAGGTGGGGGGTCAGCCTGTCAGTGCTCAGACCATACACACACTACATCAAATTGGTCTGCATGGCTGTCACCCCAGAAGGAAGCCTCTTCTGAGGTCTGTACACAAGAAAGTCCGCAAACAGTTTGCTGAAGACATGTCAACAAAGGACATGGATTACTGGAACCATGTCCTATGATGAAGATTAATTTGTTTGCTACAGATGGTCTCAAGCATGTGTGACAATCAGGTGAGGAGTACAAAGATAAGTGTGTGATGCCTACAGTCAAGCATGGTGGTGGGAATGCCATGGTCTGGAGCTGCATGAGTGCAGCAGGTGTTGTGGAGTTGAACTCCAATATGTACTGTGAAATAATGAAGCAGAGCATGATCTCCTCCCTCCAGAAACTGTGTCACAGGGCAGTGTTCCAGCATGATAATGACCCCAAATACACCTCTAAAACGACCACTGCTTTATTGAAGAGGCTGAGGGTAAAGGTGATGGACTGGCCAAGCATATCTCCAGACCTAAACCCAATAGAACATCTTTGGGGCATTGTCATGTGGAAGGTGGAGGAGCGCAAAGTCTCAAATATCCGCCAACTCCGTGATGTCATCATGGAGGAGTGGAAAAGCATTCCAGTGGCAGCCTGTGAAGCTCTGGTAAACTCCATGCCCAGGAGAGTTAAGGCAGTTCTGGAAAATAATGGTGGCCACACAAAATATTTACACTTCAGGAACTTTCATTAAGGGGTGTACTCACTTTTGTTACTGGTGGTTTAGACATTTAGACAAGGGGCTTAAAACTTTCTTAGCCACATAAGGATTTGACTAGCCACAGATTTAACAGCTACCTGTGGCGAAGACAGTTAGCCACAGTAGCCACGCTTTAGCCATAGTTAGCCAATCTTAGCCACAGGGAGTTACATGTACATGTACATCATATCAGAAATCCGTTGGTGTGATGGATTTCTGATCATATTTACAGATATTTATAGATATTTACTCTCTGTAGGGCAAATAAGAGTGATAAAAATGGAAAATATAGAGCAACAATTGAATTCAAAATAAAACAAATTCCAATGTGTACAGCTCTTTGTCGACTTGTTTATTTATTCCAGAGACAGTCTCTCACAAGCCTGGGAATAACTGTAAAAATACTATCAATGAATGCACAGAATTATGGGATACTATAATTTTCTACGCGCGAAACTTCTCAACCAATCAGCATTTAGAGACCCACCTATCTCATTAATTATTTCACGGTTATTTTCCTAACGATGTTGCTTCGGGCTATTTCGGGTGTTTACGGAGCAGCAGATAAACTCAAGATGGCGGACAGCTCACGGAGTATTGCCGGATTTTGTGATTTTCGTGGCGATTTGAATTCGCCATTCGTTAGAAAATTGCTTTTAGCCAGTGTGGTGTACTGATGACATGTTTTCCTCGCCACACGCTGTCTGAGTTTGCCATTGGCGACGTGGCGAGCGGCCAGCGTGAACCCTGTTCATGATACATCCAAGCATTCTTGCAGCCTTGAGATACTGCAGATATTGGATATGAAAATGATGCTGAGAGCTCAGGATATCCAATAGAAATGCAGAGATATGCCACCAACATTCTCAAAAAGATTTTGACTTGCTACAGGAGGAATGTAAAAAATCTCCTGCTTCATTCACTCCACTTGGTCATTAGTCTGGAATGATATCCTGAGGATAATCTCACAGATATGTTTAATTGCATGTAAGAAGCTTGCCACACTTGATAAGAAAATCACATCTGTATAAAACGATGTCCTCGGGAATGCTGAAATAGCAGAATACTTCTGTAAACATAGCCTTCCATTGCCACAGGCAGTTTCCTAAAAGGAGCTGCTTTGGAGAATATTTCAATGATGACTAGGACTACAGTAAATCCTTGTTAAGCAGGGAAGGTCAATAATAAAATCTATAGTTATGTGTGACAAGGGTCTGTGAATGAACAGGGAGGGGTTCCAGGAGCCCAGTTGGAAATTGCAGAGGCATTTTACTCGGCTCACTATCAGAACAAGATTTAGCAAAATATATTTTTCAAGAGATGATCACCAAACTTACAGTAGTGTGTATCCATTATAATAGGGATGGTTCTTATTCCTCCTCATCTCACACATCAGACAGGAGCTGCTATGCAAGAAGTGGCAGGGAGACCGACAGAGGAAGGAAGAATGGTTTCCTCCACTTGGCAACTGTGAGTAGAGTCATGAATTGACAGTTTGTGGTTGGGACAGCTTTGACCTTGTCATCATTCATTTGACTGGGCACTAACTGGGCACTGAGAATATAGCCAAGGAAGAAAACTACAGATTTGTGAAAATCAAAATTTACAAGTTTAACATACATCTAATTTTCAAGCAGGACTTGTCTTAAGTGAACGGCATGTTTGAGAACTTAGGTGAATGAAATGTTGGAGGACTTAAGCGAATGACATGAACAAAAGCCTGTGTATAACGATTGATAGATAGATAGATAGATAGATAGATAGATAGATAGATAGATAGATAGATAGATAGATAGATACAAACAAACCTGATTCCAAAAAAGTTGGGACACAAATTGT